>PKQL01000024.1:0-105483 GCA_002916455.1 Penicillium sp. CF05
ACCATCCCCCACCAAATAAATCATCCCCGCTGCACTCGCCAGTTTTCCACCTCCCATCGCTCCGCTCAATCAATCACAATGGGGAAAGACAAGGGACCTACATTCAACCTCAAGACCCCGAAGGGAACCAAGGATTGGTCCGGGTCCGATGCCCTCCTCCGAGACCGCATTTTCACCACCATCGCAAACGTCTTCAAGCGCCACGGCGGTACCGCACTGGACACCCCAGTCTTTGAGCTGCGCGAGATCCTGGCTGGCAAATATGGCGAGGACTCAAAGCTCATCTACGACCTGAAGGACCAAGGTGGCGAGATCTGCTCGCTGCGCTACGACCTGACGGTGCCGTTCGCGCGCTGGCTCGCCATGAACCCCGACGTCCGCAGCATCAAGCGCTACCACATTGCCAAGGTCTACCGCCGTGACCAGCCCGCCATCAACAAGGGCCGCATGCGTGAGTTCTACCAGTGTGACTTCGATATCGCCGGTACCTTCGATGCTATGGTGCCCGATGCCGAGATCCTGCGCATCGTCAGCGAGGTCTTCGAGGAGCTGGGCTGGGGCGGCCGCTACACCATCAAGCTCAACCACCGCAAGATCCTGGATGGTGTCTTTGCCGTCTGTGGTGTGCCCGACAAGCTGCTCCGGCCTATCTCCAGTGCCGTCGATAAGTTGGACAAGATGCCGTGGGCGGATGTGCGCAAGGAAATGGTCGACGACAAGGGCCTTGATCCTGAGGTGGCAGACCGTATTGAACAATACGTTATGAACAAGGGCTCGCGGGAGCTGCTCGACTCTCTCCTGAAGGACGAGACCCTCAACGCCAATGCCTCTGCCAAGGCCGGTCTCGAGGAAATGGCTCTGATGATGGACTACCTAGAGGCATTCGGCGTGCTGGACAAGATCTCATTCGACATGTCCCTTGCCCGTGGTCTGGACTACTACACCGGTGTCATCTACGAGGTTGTCACCGAGGGTTCGGCTGGTGTGCAGGCCGACTCCCCAGAGGCACAGAAGGCCGAGAAGTCCAATAAGGGCAAGTCCAAGCAGCCCGCTGAGGAAGAGGACCGATCCAACGACCCCACCCTCGGCGTTGGCAGTGTCGCTGCCGGTGGTCGCTACGATAACCTGGTCGGCATGTTCCAGCCCAAGGCGCAGATCCCCTGTGTCGGAATCTCATTCGGTGTCGACCGTATCTTCTCCATCACCAAGGCACGCCTCGAGCGCGAGCAGAAGTCCAATGCCCTTCGCAACAGCGAGGTCGACGCCTACGTCATGGCCTTCGGTGGTAAGGGCTTCAACGGCATGTTGAAGGAGCGCATGGAAATTTGCCAGAAGTTGTGGAGTGCTGGTATCAAGGTAAGCTTTCCATTTCGGTCGACTCTCGTCTATTTGCACAATTACTAACATGCATGTCTCCAGGCTGAGTTCTCCTACAAGCTGAAGCCCAAGCTGCCCCAGCAATTCAAGGCCGCCGAACAAGGCGCCATTCCTTTCGGCATTATTCTCGGCGAGGGAGAGCTCGCCGCTGGCAAGTGCCGCATCAAGGAGATGGGTCTGCCCGAAGGACACCCCGAGAAGGAGGGTGTCGAGGTTGAGATTGCCTCCCTAGTCGCCGAGCTGCAAACCCGCCTTGCTGAGAAGCAGCAGGGTGTCATCTCATCTCTGGCGCAGCAGTTGCAGGGCACCAGTGTTTAAACGATCAAAGAGTTGTGGGTTTGCATTTTTCATTTTGTTTTCTTTAGAGCGTGTTTTCAGAGGGTTTCTATGTTACCCTAAAATTGTGTAGATCTCTTGCATTGTCGGGCTTGGGAGCTCGACGGCCTATTAAAAGGACTGGGGGGTTATTGTTGAGAGAAAAGAACTACGATATCCATGGAATTTTCATAGACCGGGTCGGTGTCTTTAGTGGAATTACCAAAATACCCAACTCATTGCATTTCCTGTGCTTTTGTTTGATAGAGCTTTTATAATGTGGCCACACGGCTTATATTACGACCCTTGCAAGACGTTTCAAGTCATTCCAAGGTTGAGAAGCAAAAGCATTACTTAGTATAGAAGTATAGAAAAGGCTTGCATAAAAACGACTAAAAGTACAATACACAGAGAAAGCCATATATATACACACACCCCAACTAATACCCCTCCGCATTCTTCATCAAGAACGACTTAACAAAAGGCAACCGATCAACAACACCGAGTCCAAGACTGCGCGCCCAAGCAACAGGCCCTTCACCAGGAACATTATACATTTTATGCAGGAGATCGCAGGCGCCGCCGATCTTCGCATTGGGCAAGTACCGCTCAGATGAGTATCGCTCGAGAGTAAGCAAATCACCGACATCCATTCCATGCGAGACAGCGTACTGAATAGTCTTCGAGAGCGAAGCAACATCCGCCAGGCCGAGATTAAGGCCCTGTCCAGCGAGCGGGTGGATGACGTGCGCGGCGTCGCCGACAAGCGCAATGCGCGGCGAGATGTACTGCGCCGCGTGTCGGAAGCGCAGAGGGAAGGACGCGACTGTTCCTGTCTGCACGGCTGTTGCTGGGGGAGGGATTTGGGATGGGAGGGGGGTGTGCTGGGCGCGCCAGGTGAGTTCGGCTTGGTGGGATGTGGAATCGGAAGAGGAGGATTGCATGCCCATCATGTAGGTGAGGTCTGTCATGTCGAGACGGAAGGCGGCGTTGACCATGGCGAGGAAGGCCGGGGTTGGGAGGGACTTTAGGTAGGCGGCGTTCTCGGGGGTTGTTGACCAGACGAGGGTTGCGTGGTTGTCTGGTAGGGGGAGGAGGGCGATGGGGCCGCCGAGAGCGGGGAGGAAGCGCTGGTAGGCTGTGCGCTTTGAGGCAGGGAAAGGTGGGGTGGCTGGCTCAGCCAGAGCGAGCGTTGCAACCACGCCGTGGCGGCCGTAGTCCCAGCCTTGAGTGGGGATGTCTGCGAAGGAGCGGACGGGGCTGTTGATGCCGTCTGCGCCGACGAGGAGGCGGGCCGCGATGCGCTTGGGTGTCTCTGTTTCTGCGGCTGGGCCTGTGGGCTTGACGGTGAGGACTGGCCAGGCTGAGAGGTCGGGACCTTCGGGTTTGAGGTCTGAGCCGTTCTCGATGGAGGCGACTGTGGCGTTGGAGAAGAGGGAGAGGTTCTCGTCGCCTGAGTCGGCGATCCGGCGCAGCAACGCGCGCACCAGGTTCGCGTTCTCGGTCATTGTTGCTACAGTGCGCATGTCTTCGAATGGGGATGTCTCCATTGACCAATCGAATGATATTCGGGACCCGGTTTGGCCGTCCCAGACCTGCATGTCCTGGTAGTCTTGCACGCGATTGGCATCGAGGTAATCATAGGCGCCAATGCTACGCAGGAAAGATACGGTCGAGGGAGTCAAGCTGCTGACCCTGTTGGAGAACTGGTTCGGTTCGAGGTCCCAAGCTTTGGCTTTGCGGAGATCTTGGCTCTCGATGAGGGCAACTTTGAGCTTTGAGGTAATAGGAGATGCTCCTGCAGCAATGTAATATCAGCATATGCCCTGCTTATCTGCACTATGCTGGTTATACATACGAAGCGCAGCCAATAACCCTAGGCCGGCGGGGCCGCCTCCAACACAAACCACATCGTAGAGGTCAGGTGAATCCGATTTAGACCCAAATCGCCGCCGGCCAGCGCTAATGCCATGTCGGCAGGTTGGGCAAACATACGGCCGAAGGACGGCTCCGGAGATTGGACGCATTGTGTTTGGTGAATTGAGGTTGAATCGGATGATCGAAGATAGAAGTGTAGTGCAAACAGTACAAACAATACTAGCCCGTTGCACAGCTCCGGGGTTATGTTCACAACTGGTGATGGTGATGGAATCTTTCTCTTCTTCAATGGTTCTTGAGAAATTTAATACAGGAGAGTTCATTTCATTTCATCTCTACTTTTACTTCATCTGCTATATGAAGAGTCATGATGGTATTGCGGGTATGAAACACGGAATAAGCTAGCAAAAGAAACAGATATGAACTGCTATATCAGACTCTGTCCGGATAACGACTCAAGCATGCTTACATCGGAATAGCTAAATTGCTCCGATAGCAGCCGCATCAGAGTCATGTCCGGGCTCAGCTTCGCCCTCCATCTCGGCTACAAACCGCTCCCATGTAGAAAGTACGCCTTGATAGAACTCGATGTGCGCATCGGCAAATGAGCCGAGTCCATCTCGGAACTCGACCGCCTTGATACGTTCGAAATCTGCGACTTCTCGGATAACCTCCTCGTCGAACATCTCGGATGTAGTCTTGGCGGACTCGACCTCACGGGTCAACTCGTCAATGCGGAGCTCAAGCTTCCGTACACGCTCGCGACGGGACTGTTCGTGATCGACGCCGCGCATGTCCTCCATTTTGGAGCGGATGAAAGATGCTGGGGAAGAGGTGAGTGGGTTTGAAGCATAGTAAGCAGCTGGATTGGCAGCCAGAGAGTCACGCTCGGTCACGGCTTTATTGCGGTAATCGACTAAGGCCTCGAAATCGAGCTGTTTCTGCTCGCGTGTCTTCAGCAGGGCCTTGAGGGACATGATGTACGACTCGGCATCGCGCAGCGAGCCCAAATAATTCTGGTCGGTGTGGTCCTTCAGCCCGCGCATCCCGCGCGCGGTTTCTTCCACTGAAGCTGCAAAGACCTGCAGTGGCATCTCAATAGCAGGCTCTAATGGGACAAGTTTGCGGAACTGCGTTGCTAGCTCAGCATAGTCCGTCTCCAGATCGGATTCACGTCGCGCAACCCGTGCCACGGTCTTCTCCACATGTGATAGGTCTTCGTCCAGCTTATCGGCCTTCTCTCGCACCTCGATAAAGCGCCGGTCCGGCTTGTGCACTTTAGAGAAGGCGTTGACAAAGGAATCAGTAAAGTTATCAAAGATACCAGTAGCCGCACCCTCCGACCCAGTATTTGTTGATACCCGTGTTGAGTGCAGACGCATATGCGCATTCCAGTCCGGCGATTCCAAGAAGATAGTGAGAAGAGGCGCCCGCCGAAGCACAGGGTGAAGCGTCAAACGTTTCAGAAATCGATGCAGAGACCAGGCTCGTCGCGTTGTAAACTCCGGCCCGAACCGGTCTCCCCGCACGTACTCCATCTTGTGCTTGTCCGGGAGCGGCGGCACCGCGCATGCCGGGTATTCGCGATAGAGCGTCTTGTATAGGAAATAGAAATCGGTGAAGCGCCGCCGAACAGTGAAGTCGGGCTTCTGGAATGATTTGAAGTCGGTCTAAATATGTCAGTTATGGTCCACTTGAGGAGATACAGATGTCGAGAGGTCTAGGCAGCAGTTGCACCTCCACTCCCCGACAATATATGCAAAGAAGAACGCATACATGTGTGGTAACCAGGTACGAGATATATGCGTCTTTTGTCCCGTCATTTTCTTTCAGCGGAGAGTCTACTCGGCACTCAAGAACACCATCGCCGATGCCCGCCAGGTCGACGGCGTCAGCTAGCGGGCCAGCCTGGGGCTCTTCTTGGGCGGAGCTCATTCTCCGCTTGCCATTGGAGTCGCGGTGAGATTCACTGGGTTCTGCTGCATCTGTACTTGCAGTTGTTGGTCGTGAGACATCGCTGTCTGGGTCATGCTTCCAAGACACACTATCAAAGTCGTCATGTTGATCCATCGTTGAGGGTTGTCGGTCGGCCGTAGTCAACCGGTGATAGTTGTTGGAACCCCACTAATGTCGAGAAATTAATATTTGCAGGAAATGTTTTGATCAAGAAGTGATAGGGACTGAAAAGGTCAACGAGGTGGAATGGAGGGGAAAGTTTGGAGGTTGGAGCTGAGTTGAATGATCGCCGTTCCCCAAGGCGGAGTTCCCGAAGCGGAACGTCATCTTATTTTATTATTAGAATCGACTTTACAAGTCTCTGGCAAAGATCTAATTGTCTTTTATTATTCTAGTAATTCCTGGAAAATTGCTTCATATCTACTAAAATTATATTTTTAGTATGCACAGCACACTTTTGAATTCCTGTCAAATGGGAGATATACAGATAGACCCTAGTATCCCTCTATTCCTTGTGAACGATGCTCTCCAATTTCACCAAATTCAATACAGCATATCGCAACACCAAACAAGATGCAAAGTAACTATCCACATTAGATTAAGATTTTTCTTGATGGGGGCCATCATGGGACGTTCCATCTTCGCCGCCTTTTTCCTGGATATTGGCCAACCCGTCACGATACGGCTCATCATCATCGCTGAACATTTCCTCGTCACTCTCTCCGGCGAATGCGTTATACAGTTCACCACCACGACGTTGTGTTCGACCAGATGCTCCTGTCATTGGTTGCATCTCATCCTCATCCTCAATCATTTCAAATTCGTAGTCATCGTGAGCAGTGGTACGACGACGCTTGATTCTCTGTAGCTGGAAGTACACACCCAAGCCAATGAAGAAGGTAATGATCATGACCAGGGATGCATAAATCCAAATCTGTGTGCGTTTCGAAGCACCAAAAGTGGGAAGCCAAGAGGATATATAGTCAGATCCGGCGGCGGAAGGGGAGGGGGTTTCAGTTTCACTAGCGGTAGTGTTGGTGGGCTTCTTCACATCTTCAACAGGCGTGGGCTTTGGCTTTGGCTCTGTTGGTTTTGGCTTGGCATTCACAGGCCGGTCATGATGTTCATCCGGGTTGGCAGGGGCTCCGGTCTTTGTTGGAGCCGACGAAATGCTAGTCGTGGCGACAGGAGCATCCTCGTAAGGATGGTCGTCATCATGCTCGTCGGGCAGGGGGTGAAGCTTTTGTTTAGCTCCGTCGGCGGCCTCACCCCACAAATTGAGTCGCCAATCAATGAATGTGCCGGTGTATTCGTTGACATCGGAGTCTTTCACGATGATAGACCAGTCGCCAATAGGAGATTCACCCCTTAGAATAAGTTAGCAGAAGCGTATAACATGGAGTTAAAAGGGCAACACATACCAATGAGCAACAGACATGAAAGTCCAATCATCATACCCAACTGGCATGTCATCCTTTGCGCGGGCAACACTCAGGTAGCTGACGATTCCAGCAGGGCTGTGCAGTTCAACGCTGAGATCACCGCGGCGGGTGTGGTTGACATTCATAGTCACAGTGACATGTTCCAACTTGGCGATGTTGGCTTCCTTCAATTGATCAGCAGTCACTGTATATCGACTGAGCAGACCGCGATCACCCTGGGGGATGTCTTGATGTACTCGCAGCCATGGCGAGTGAAGCCAGGCCTGTGGCTTCACGAGTTCCCAAGTCTTAGCAAGCTGGACCATGGTATATGTATCGACCTTTCCGAAGCCCCAGTCATGACTAAACTTGCGACCAGAGGGCAGGACCTGCCAGCTACCGTCGTCCTCGCTCACTGGAATCGCCGTCTCCACCATCAAGTGTTGTAGATCACGCCAGGTCAGCTCCGGGCGTGCGCTGAGCGCGAGCGCCGCGCTGCCTGCAGCCAGCGGACCAGCCGCAGAAGTGCCGCCATGTCCAGAGAAGCACTTGTTCGCACCCACGTCAGTAGTGTGGATATAATCACCAGAGCCGCTGCTGTATGCGACCACAAGTTGAGCCGAGCATGACTCGGAGTAGGACGGGTGATTCCCTTCCCGGTCAATGGCACCAACTGTAATACTGTAGATACTGTTGGTATACCCATCGAAGTTGCAGTTGTCCCCGTAGGCCGCACCGTTACCGGCGGCAAAGACAAAGACAGAGCCTTTACCCCCTCTGCCCTTTTGAACACCGTTGGCCATGGCTCGTTTGATCAAGATTCCAGGCGCATCCATCGTGGCACCATCATCGATGGGGCCCCATGAACATGAATATATATCATTCATTTGGTAGGCGAAGTTGATGGCCGCCGCTTCATCGACATCATCAATAGGCTTGGACAAGATCCGGATGCCGGCTATCTTGCTATCGTACGCAACACCGACTCCACAAACATCGTTCTTTGCTGCCGCGATCTCGCCGCAGCATCGAGTACCATGTTTATCGTCAAGCAGAAGAGGGCGGGGTTCCGGGACATTCTCGTTGAAATCCCAGGAGCCTTCTGGGAGGTAGTTGGGCTTGAGATCGTTGCTATCCATGTCCAGCCCATCGTCAACAACCGCAGTGACAACCCCTTTGCCTGTTATCCCCTCCAACCACAATCCTGTCACATTGAGATCGTGTCCGGGCTGCAATGTATTGAGAAGGTGCCATTGTTCTCTGAAGATCGGGTCAGTGATTCCTAGAGTTGACATGGCATTCGCTTGGAAAGCAACGGCCTTCCCATTATCCCTCTTATCCAGCGATTTATAGGGTACGGAGACTGGCGGAAGTCGTTTCTGCAATCGTTGTCTTGCTGGAGCAATCTTATGCGACCACAGAATCTTGTCTAGGGGATCATCACTTGTCCCGCGCGAATCGATCCCCTCGGAGCGCCGCCGGAGCTTTCGCCGGGTCCGTAAATCATTCAGCACGGTGTCGAACTGTGCCGTCTGTTCCCGTGGTAATGAGAATGTGTGGTGGCCATCCAGTTGGCCAATTTGGCCCTCGTGGCGTGCGCCTAGGGCCTGTGCGATGTGGGAGGGAGAGATGGTATCGTCAAGGTGGAGGGCGAAGAAGTCGCGGGTTTCCTGAGAGCGAGGGTGTAGGTTTGCGGACACCGCACCAGCAAGGCCTAGGGTGGCGGTGATGCCACTGGCAATGCGCATGATGAGGGATCAATTGATTTCGGTCGAGGAAAGGAACCAAGGGAGGGTTATGAGGTCCGAGGTATCTAGCAGGCGGTTGCCATCGACAGTTCCAGACCGTTGAACAGCAACTCGATAAGCAATGGTTAAGGGAACAAAACGGAGATTCCAACAAAATGGTATTTCCAAGGGTTCCAATAATAGTTGTTAAGAGGAGGTTGGAGCGATGCAAGACACCACTTGGGGCAGGTCAAGGTAAAATAGGAGGATCGTCAGAGGCCACCCACACGGGTTCCTATTGAGTCTCCTAAGAGGCCTATTGAACTCAACTTAGTTATACAAAACAGACGCTAATTTCTTTATTAAATATAAAAGAGGATTTGGGGCGTTTTGAGGCCACGGTTTCTACTCCGTTCTCCGTGGTATGTTGTATATTACTTGCCTTGGCCAGATGCCCAGGTGGCTCTTATTTAGCTTACGTAGGTACGGTCTTGGCCCCCGGGGAGGCAGACGTAGATATGGCATCGGTTCGCATAGAACACTACTGCGTAGGGAGTACTATGTACTCCGTATGTACCATTGGGATTTTTGGCTCAACATTTATCTGTTAGTCCATATCGACTGTACTCCGTAGGGAGTACTCCGTAATAGTTCAAGTCCTTGCATGAACAACGTAAACCTTCCATTTTCACTTCAAGCTCTTGCCGCCTTATGCTGGGTATAATTGAGAACACCTTAAGGCTACAAAAGAGGCTGATCCGGTCTGAAATTTACCCGGTGAGTTGTATAGAACAATAGAACATCAACAGAGTATGGAGTATGGAGTACTTTTATACGTTTCTTGTGAATATCATATATGCTCTAGTTAAACAGTGAAACATCCACAGTATCCCAGTATCCAAATATATAAGTACTCCTATGTATATTCGTACTGGTGATTCAAATGTTCTAACAATAGCTCATTCCACTTCCCATACCAAATTTAAGAATTATGCTTAATTCTATTTATTCTTTGTTGCTATACTTCTATATTTCACTATTTCACTATTTCACTATTTGATATTTCATCTTTCTCCCTAACGTCTTATAATTTATAAGTATTTGCCTCTCCAAATATCAAAGCCCTTGATAAAACTTTCGTATGACAATGGCCCCGCGCGAAGGCTGGGGATAACCAGCCACCGGGATATCGGATGTATAGACCTTGCCTTCCTCTTTTTTTTTTTTTTTACTTGTTGGACTTGATTGTAATCTTTCTCTTCTTTTCATCCCATCTTCTACCCCATTGACATCCCTATCCTAGTGTTTATCCGTGCCTCTTATACAGACTTCCCTGTCACCGCCGCGTGGACCTATACCCCCGCCCAACTTGGCTTGTTGCCTGCGACTCAGCTCGGGCCATGGTGTGGTGACCCTGCGTTAGGCATCAGATTAAGTCGCATTAAACCCGTTCTATTTCGAGAAATATCAAGTGCGGCAACCTCCCCCTAAATTTACTCGGGTTGCCTTTGGAACCGACATTAACGATTATTTTATTAGTCGGGTTCGCAATTGCACATACTTGGCACCCTATCTACGCATTTCTCCGATTATTAGCCTTGAGTTTGGGCTCAAGTACACAACATCATGGCTGCTACGGCAATGCGTGGATCACCCGATATGGCAAACGGCAGCTCCAACCCCCACATTGCCAACGGAGCCCAAAGAACTCCAGGGAGGCGCAATCGCAAAAAGGCTCCTTCCATGGAAAACCACGAACGCGAAGCGGAATATGATGAGACGAAGACAGCTCACACCAACGCAAGAGATCCCAATCCATCAGGGCAGGTAGACAGGTCTTTCTCGGCCAGAGCCCGAAACCAGCCCGAAGGAAACCCGAACTATACAACCCGCAAGCCAATTCCTCAATCCACCACAGAATTATCAGAGGAATCTACAACACCACGAGGTCTTCCCACAGAGCCTCATTCCCAAGAACCCAGTGCAGCTATGCCTGAGATTAATGTCCAGTCACCGCCTGTGTCTCCCCCGACTCGATCCAACACCACACGCTCGATCTCCGCTAGTGACTCGCGGCGAGATTGGGCATCAGAGAGATCTCCCCTTCAAAAGTTGGAAGTCACTTTGACTGGAATCAGCAAAGAAGAGAAGCGGGCACGGGTACAACAGGCGGAAATCAAAGCCCGAGAGCGACTTGCGCGCAAGAAGGCCGAACAAGAGAAAGCCGAATTGGTGGCAGCCGTAGCACGCGAAGCATCAACACAACGTGCACAGCCAGAAAGCCAACCAGTCCCCGGCACATCCAGAAGGAATGAACGGAGAGATATTCCAATTGGGGATGGCATGCGAAATGGACATGCGGCTGCACCACCACAACAGCGACAACCAGAAAGCACGGATGTGCGTCACAGCAGGACGGTTTCAACAAATCCTCAATACCCGTCTATTCGCCGACCCGAGGACCCCCAATATACACGTGCAGAAGGCGCTCTCCCATCATCAGCTAAGATAGGCAATGCGCCGAGACGATCAGTCACAGTGAGCGGACCTGCCGCGAAAACAACACCTGCCAACAATATCAGCCACAGTCGCTCCATGTCTCAAGCAGGTCCTCGACCTATGCAGCCACCTGCTGCCCTAAGAGCGGAGACAACAGACGAACTTCTAACAGCACCGCCTCAGGGCAGTGCCGAGTCGCAGGCGAAGCCCAAGAAACAGTCTGTGTCCTTCAATGTCCCACCACCTACGCCCCCACCAACCTTTGAGTGGAGGAATGCACAGGCTGCTCGGCTTGCAGCCCCTGACTTTGATTTCCAGAATATTGATATGGACCGCAGCAAAGCGTGGTGGGAAGGTGGTGGTGGTAGCAAAGATCGCAGAAAGAGCAGGGCTCTTCCCAAGAACTACAAGTCCCCAGCTCAGAAGTTGACAGGTAAGATCCCCCACCATCCTTCCAAGTTACTCTTTTTTTTTTGTCACAAAATCATCGAAATGTATTTCCTAACGCTCACTAGGAATGACTGAGCACAAGAACTTCCAACCTCACCTCTTCTTACGATGTGGACCTTTGCTACGATACACAGGTATCAAGCGAGTTAAGGTTGATGGAGCCAGCGGTACCATTGAGAAAGATATATGGCGAGGATCTATCATGATAGTGACTAAAGATTCTCGCTCCTCCTATGAAACTCCACCCACACTGAGACTATTCTCTCAACCGATGGATCTTCTTCCTCCTCCACCCGTCGTGATCAGCCATGAAGATGGAATGCAACTGGCTCCCGAATATGTTGACCCAACCGCCGGGCTCATGAAAATTGGCCGTGATGGGCGGCCGCTTTACGTGAAGCCAGTTGAACATGTCGAGGAGCAAGTCGACCTGTCGTTCGTCGAGAACGACGATGGCATCTACGAGCTCTCACCTAGCATGATCGACTATACCAGCGAAGGCGCAAAACAACCCATGCCTTCCAACCGGATGCATGCCGTCGATGGCGAGACTGCGAGTCTGCACCGAGACATCCCAGGAACTCGCCTGTACGCCGATGCCGCAAGAGATGTAACATTCTGGCGGTTCAACCTAGAGGTTGAACTGGGCACAACGCAACAGCGAATCGCTTACCGGATCAACCAGGGTCCTGCCTTGGGATTCTGGGTGCCGCCGGTTGGAGAATCCATGAACATAATGTTCCACAGTGGTAACGGGTTCAGCCCGTCTGCAGACTCTGATCGAGTCTGCGGACCTGATCCGCTTTGGCGAGATATTCTTAATGAGCATCAGACTCGTCCGTTCCATGTAATGATCGGTGGAGGCGATCAGATCTTCAACGACTCGGTTATCACAGAGTCAACATTCTTCCAGGAATGGATTAAGATTAAAAACGCTGCCGAGAGATATGGGGCGTCATTCACACCCGAGTTCCGGGCTGAATTGGAGCAGTTCTACCTGGAGCGCTACGCTGCATGGTTCTCTCAGGGCCTCTTCTCGTTGGCGAACTCGCAGATTCCCATGGTTAACATGTGGAACGATCATGAAATCTTTGAAGGCTTTGGTTCTTACCACGATGATTTCATGCAGACTTCGGTTATCTCTGGAATTGGAAAGATTGCTTTCAAGTATTACTTGCTGTTCCAGCACCACAGTGTTCCCGATGAAACCGAGACAGATGAGCCTAGCTGGCTTCTTGGTGCTCATCTTGGTCCATATATTGAACAGAAGAGCCGAAACCTGTTCATGTCTCTTGGCCAGGGAGTTTCACTCTTGGCTCTTGACTGCCGCACTGAGCGACGGGTATGGATACTACAATTTTCCGACTTGTGGACTATACTGACATGTTTTTGCAGAGCAATGAAGTTCTCAGCGAAGAGACCTGTGATTTATTGTGGGACCGCTGCCACAGGGAGATCATGAAAGGAGAGACAAAGCATTTGATCGTTCTCACAAGTGTCCCTGTTGCTTACCCCCGAGTGGTATGTAACCTGGTTGCTTCTGTCTTCCGCCAGACTTAAACTAACGTTGACCCCAGGCAATGCTCCGCAATTTCATGAACAGCCGCAAGTCTCTCGGCAAGGCTGGAGTACTTGGTGGGCTTGTAAATCGGTCTGGCGGGAATGTGGAGGTCTTTGATGACCATTGGGCTGGCAAGCACCTCAAGTCCGAGCGCACATGGTTGGTTGAGGATCTTCAGGATCTGGCCGCGGAGAAGTCAGTCCGGATCACAATACTCAGGTAAGACCAGACACCGCACTCCAGCTTCCGAACGATAAAAACTAACTTGTTCCTTTAGTGGTGATGTCCACCTGGCTGCAATTGGGCAGTTCTATTCGAGTCCCAAATTGAATGTCGCCAAAGATCATGATTATCGATACATGCCGAATGTTATCTCTTCTGCTATTGCAGACATTCCGGAGACCGACCTCATTGCGGATACGCTCAACAAGCGGAATACAGTCCACCACATGGACTCGAACACAGACGAAGATGTCGTTCCCATCTTTGTCCAGGATGTGAATGGCAAAGCCCGAAACAACAAGCGATTACTACCTCGGCGAAACTGGTGTTCGATCCGTGAGTATAAGCCCGGAACTACTCCACCTGATACACCTGAGTCGGAGATAATAGAGACCCCACCACCTCGGCCAAATAAGCTGCAACGAACATTGTCACTGGGTCGTGGAGACAAGGGGTCTACCGAGAAGCCTGGCATTCTCAGGCGCCTTTCCACCCGTGGACCACCTCCCACGAGGACAATGAGTTTCAGTCGAGGCGATGAGGCTGCTTTCAATCGACGTGCAAGCGTTGACGTGCCCGCTCAGCCCCACGAGAACGGGGACAGCTATTTCCCAGGATCTGGGGCCCCAGCACCTCCACGACCTGGCAACTTCCACCGGCGACCAACGAATCTCAGCCAAAAAGTGGCAAAGAAAGCCGCCAAGCAGGGCGATGACGGCGCAGGCGCCTACATCAACCTGGAAGGCGGGCTCGCCATCACTTTGAACCTAGAGATCAGCCCACAAGACCCATCGGGTGTCACCACGCCCTACAAACTGCTCGTCCCAGCACTGCACTACGAGGGGACCGAGTATGACCCGCCCCCAACGCAGATTGTCAAGGGCTGGAGAAAGTTCTTACCCCGCCGCAACAAGAACGGTGGGGAAGCAGATGCACAGCGCGAAGCAGAAGAAGATTACAGTGATGACGATGACCACGAAGATTACGAGGACCACGACCTTATCAATAATACCCGCGCTAACGCCGCCACTAGCCAACAACATCAACCACAGTACGAGGGATATCCTGGGAGTGAAGAGGAGGATGAAGATTCTGAGGGCGAAGTCCCTCAACGTCTGCCACCGCATATGATGGCTGAACACTCTCGCAGTCCTGAGGAGCATAGCCGTCCACGAAAGAAGTGGTTCGGCGTAATCTAATGTACTATATTGACGTTGGGTGTGGCATTTGCTTTTTTTTTTTTTTTTTTTTTTCGCGATCTGATGATCTGTATGGATTTTTATGACTTGAGTTAGTATTTGTTTGATGAACGATTCCCCTAAATCTAGCGTTCAATGTGATTTTCAATCCAAGATATCTCAAGTAGAGCCGAAGTATACAAATTCGATCCGGAAGAAGCGCCGATGAGATTTCTGAGATTACATCAGCGGTCTCGACCTTTCACGTGACATGTGCTTAGAAAGCCTCGGAGCCTCGATGCTCAACCTGATTCAGCCGACTCGAATTGCCTTGGAATTGCTCTAAATTGCCTTAAATTGCCTAGTTTAAACGAATTATCTCTAATCTCGCGTGGTCTGGAAACCCCGGAAAGACAAAGAATCCAATCGCATTTCGTCTGAGGATAACAGTCTTCTTGAATCTCGCCGGTTTATCAATCAACTTCATCACCTAATCCCGGTCTCCACTGCCCCTCCGAAAAAAGATATTATAACTCCCCTCTCCCTATTCCTTTCCCCTCCACTTCCCAGAAACACCTTCAAGCTGTTTTCCTCCGCCTTTCGTCGTTTTCCCTCCCTTCGATCCATTGGATTGACTGCCACTGCGGCCACTACCGTTCACCAACAATCTCCTCCTTCGGCCTCGGTCTTCTCAAAGTCATTTCCGACGCCGTTGCGCGTCAATTCCAATACCGCCAGAATGGTGCACTCTAAAGTAGTCAGTAAGTGGTTTCTCGAGAAGATCGAATGATCCTGGATCACCCAAATTTCTCCGATATCAGAGTTCTAACCGCCTCCCCCCCGCAGTTATCGGCTCCGGCCCTGGTGCCCACACTGCCGCTATCTATCTCTCGCGCGCAGAGCTCCAGCCAGTCCTCTACGAGGGCATGCTCGCTAACGGCACCGCCGCCGGTGGTCAGCTCACGACGACCACTGACGTCGAGAACTTCCCCGGATTCCCCAGCGGCATCGGCGGCGCCGAGCTTATGGACAACATGCGCGCCCAGTCCGAGCGCTTCGGCACCGAGATCATCACAGAGACCATCTCCAAGCTTGATCTCTCCTCCCGGCCCTTCAAGATGTGGACCGAGTGGAACGACGACGAGGGCAGCGAGCCCGTCCGCACTGCCGACGCCGTCATCATTGCCACAGGCGCCAACGCCCGCCGTCTGAACCTGCCCGGCGAGGAGACCTACTGGCAGAACGGAATCAGTGCCTGTGCCGTCTGTGACGGCGCCGTGCCCATTTTCCGTAACAAGCCCCTGTACGTCATTGGCGGTGGTGACTCCGCCGCCGAGGAGGCCATGTTCCTGGCCAAGTACGGCAGCAGCGTGACTGTTCTCGTTCGCAAGGACAAGCTCCGTGCCTCTAACATCATGGCTGATCGTCTCCTTTCCCACCCCAAGTGCAAGGTCCGCTTCAACACCGTCGCCACCGAGGTTATCGGCGAGAACAAGCCTAACGGCCTCATGACCCACCTCCGTGTCAAGGACGTTCTCTCTAACGCGGAGGAGGTCGTTGAGGCTAACGGTCTCTTCTACGCTGTTGGTCACGACCCTGCCAGTGGTCTCGTCAAGGGCCAGGTTGAGCTCGATGACGAACAATACATCATCACCAAGCCCGGTACCAGCTTCACTAACGTCGAGGGTGTCTTCGCCTGCGGTGATGTCCAGGATAAGCGCTACCGCCAGGCTATCACCAGTGCCGGTATGTTCATACCCCAGCATTTCCGTTGTCGTAATTGCGATTTAGCTAACTCAATATTCTACTAGGATCTGGCTGTGTTGCCGCCCTCGAGGCCGAGAAGTTCCTCGCCGAGACTGAGACTCACCAGGAGACAAAGCCCGTGCTCTAAATATACATACACCCTTTCTCCCACTTTTCTCTTCCATTTCTCGTTGTCATGATGCATGAAAACTTGATGTTTGGCGCGTGTATCGAGGATTCCTCTTGCTTCTAGACTTATATCTGTTTTATGCGATATCTCATTTCCAAATTCCCCGTGCATATTTCGATGGGTTTCCTTACGTCTTTCTTTTTCTTTTTCTTTTTCTTTTTCCCGGTTCCTTTTCCCCATCATGAAAGAGGAAATCAAGAGGTCCTTGTGGTTCTATATCAATTATTGGTCTGCTTGAGATGCCTATACTACCCATAGAAATAGAAATAGAAGAAAAAAGAGAACCTCCCATATCATCTTCAATACCTTTACAACAGTCTCTTACTATCTACATAAGCAAGATCATCTGAATTAAAACTGTCATTCATTGATATCACTAAGGCTGAAACGATACTCTTAATAAGCCTCTACAGAGACGAATTACCTTATTTCCCCTTCTTTTCCCTAACCATCTACGCAGATAATCTACCCACCGTAAACGCCGATAAATCCTCATTTCTCAGACTTCAAAGCAGGCACAGTCGCAAAGGCAGTAGCAAGCACAGGCACCGAGGCATTTTCATCAACGTACTCCGGCATAACCCACTCATCAAACGGATTCTCCGCACACCAGCGATCCTTAACGACAAAAGTCTTTCGCTCCCACTCAGCAACGTCAACCTTCCACTTCTCCCAAGCCTCGGCATTAGCACGACGGTTAATCGCCGTCTGCTCGAGGTACGGCTTTTTATCAGCTGGTGTCGCAGAACGCCACATCTGGCCTAGTGCGGCGCGGATCTCGTCGCGTGGAGCCTTTGCGTTGGGATTGTTTGATGCTGCGCGGCGGGTTTCGTCGCATTGGTCGCGGCAGCGCGCCCAGTAGTCTTTTTGGTAGAAGAGGAAGGGGTTTAAGCCTGATTTTGCGGGGTGTGGTGGTGCGGAGCCCAGCTCGGCGTAGATTGTTGTCCATAGGGCTTGGTCGTAGGCGTCGCGGCGGGACTTTTCGGTTGAGGTTGGTTTGCGGGAGTTGGAGGTTGAGGGGGGCTTTGATTGCGTGATTGTTGGGCTTTCGGTGGAGGAAAGGGACGAGCTGCCTCTTGTTCTTGATTTCTTGGTCGTTTGGCCGTTTGGCGTGGAGGATTTGCTTCGGGTTGCTTTTGACTTCTCCGGGACGAGTGGGTGAGGCATTGTGATGGGCCCGGATATCGGCTCGATTATTTCTGATGCTGCGCGAAGGCCTGACAGGTATGCCCCGTGGACGGTTGCTGGATGGGTGCCGCAGGTGGCTTCGCCGGCGAAATGGAGGTTGCCGATTGACCGGGCCATCAGGTCGTAATCGTCTGGGAAGGCTTCTGCAGCTACGTAGGAGTAGCTGCCGTATGTGAATGGGTCCTGGCCCCAGCGGGTGATGATAGTCTCCAGAGGATCGGGAACTGTAGTGTGTTTGAAGACGTTTCGAAGTTGGCCAGTGACCTCTGTAATTATTTCTTCGTCCGATGTAGACTCTGCCTGGTGGGCTGCATCACCAGCCATGAGGGCGATCAGACATGGGAGTCCTGTAGTCTTCATGACATTCCAGAACAGATAGAATCGACCGCGGTTGGCCGCATAGTCTTCTTGGACCATAGAAGCAGGGTTCTTCGGCTCACGGAGTAGGCCAAACATATCTCGCTTGGTGTCCCAGAAAGGCTCTTGGAACACTAGAACGACCTTGTTCATGATTCCGAATCCTAGTCTGTCAATTGCGCCACGCTTCCAGTCCGGAAGAGGAGGCTCGAATTTGATCTTCTGCTGCTTCAGGACCCCGAGAGAACCGGTGAAGACGACATGATCTGCTAGGAAATTTTCTCCGTCCTCGCACTGAACAATTGCCTTCTGGTTCTTGGTAGACCCAGTTGTGTCGTAAGAGATCTCGGTGACAATCTTGCCGGTGCGGACATCGAGCTTTTCTGGAAGCATGTACAGCCCGTATGGTAATTGCTGGTAGCCACCAATGACCTGGGAATGTTCACCCTCGAACTCGTTTCCGATGTCCTGGTCCCATCCTGATAGGCTAAGTTTGTTCACGTTGGTTGCATTGGCGTACTCGAGGTTGGCGAAATGCCAATTCATCAACCGCATATCCTTGGTTGTCACCGGAAGCATGTTTTGGTATTGCTTGACACCCTCGTCCATCACTGCACCGAGAGTCTGCGCCTGAGATGCCTTGGCAATCTGGTCCAGCTCAATAGTATCGTTAACGGTGTATCCTGGGTTAAGCTTCCATCCAGTTTTCTGGCAGGTCAATGCTGCCGGGTCATCTTCCGAATTCCCCGCTAGATCACTGGCCACATCGACGGATGGCTCATTTTCTGCAGTCTTGTGCTTTATTCCTCGTCGGACTCGCTTTGTGGGGACCAATAAATCTATTGTCCCAGCTGCCCTCGCCTCTTCGTACTGTCGCACAGTGAGTCCGTCATCCACTGCCGATTCGCGGCCAACATCGATCATCTCGCGGTTTCCCTGGGCGGTTGGCACAATCTTTGCTTTGTGGCGATAGAACCCGGTTCGATCAAGCAAATCATTGTAGAGCTTTTCTGCCATCGCATCCTGAATCTCATTCACGGGTGATCCATCAATATCGTAAATGGTCGAAACATCCCGTATCTTGTGATAGTGGAGCGCCAGCTGGCCACGAACTATCTGGTCGAGCGGGTTTCCACGATCGAAGCCAACAATGATCTGAGCACCCATTTCCGCCTTCGGAACAAGCCCATCAGGCAGCTTTTCTGACTTGAGACTGTGCAGCGGATGTGAATAAATGCGTCCACCGACTCGTCGACGTCCCTCGAGGATAATGACTCGGGGCAGGGCATCTGAACCACGATACTGGCGGAAAAGACTCTCCAATTGGCGCGCACACCCCAGACCTGCCATTCCAGCACCGACTACGACAATTGTAGGCCCTTCTTTTCGTCTTCCGCGTTTGGGTTTCACCGGGGCCAATGGAGCCTCCACGCATCCGTGATTGATGTAGCCATTTCGTGCGAGCCAGTCGTAAGCAAACGATGCCAGATTCATCCATCGGTAATCTTTGGCACATCCGAGTGCTTCTTCCCTGGTAACAGCCACCATGGGATTTCTCCCCCAGAGTAGCAGTATTCCATTTCGTATGTTGAGGTAGATTGTGACGTGAACGTGGCAAAGGTGGTCTTGCAAGAATTCTTGCTCTTGGCGGTGGAGAGCGTACGGGTTTAGCCGTGATGCATACGCCGCTCTAACGCACTGTTCGCCGTAAACAGAGGGGTGAATTTTAGATGGGATGGACGATCGGGGTCGACATTTAGACAAATCAACTTTCCCGCTTTCCAGTACATTCGGTCCAAAGATAACTGACCGTGTAGGAAAATTTTGTAGGGGATTGGGAGGAGGCGACGTAGATGCCTTTAGCTCAAAGGGAGATGTCAAGTCGGTCGAGGTTGTCGACTCATTCGGGGTACTGCTGCTGCCACCGGCATACAGCCTGTCCATCGAGCCAACAAGATGGGGATGGGGTCCATCAGATTGGAAGGTCTGCAACTTGGAATCGTTGTGTTCTAGATTTCCCAGAGCAATTGACGCTGAAGCTGCTTCGTAAGCCTTGTGCGTGATGCGCAGTCGCTTCGCGGGAGGTTCAGATAGTTCTGTCGGCCCAGATAGAAGGTCTTCTTGGCCCTGCACTGTGATATCAGGGTTTGGAGCATATTGATTCATGTATGAGTCTTGACTCGGGGGGATTCCACCCTGGAATCTCAAGGACGCTGCACCATACATGTTGATACACGGGTATCCGCAGGCAGCTCTTCAAAGGAGAGTGTCTCGAGACGACAGAAAAAAAAAGAAAGAAAATTCTACGTCAATGAAGACGTAGTTTGTGAACTCAAGATGTGATGTCGACAAGTCCCTTTCTATCCCGAGAATGTGTGGATATCAAATATTCAGGCGTTCACCCATGATAGGGTCATAGGAATTCGATCTGCGGCAAGCTGAAGGAACACAGGCTGAATGAATCAACTAAGATTATGTTAGATGAGATGTAATATGGTAAAAAGGAGGGAGTATGAGAGAATAGATCTGTGAAGAAGACCGAGGAAGCACGGATATCAGGACATACATCGAGTTTCACCTCCACAAAAACCCTCCCACTGAATTGAGAATAAAGCTTATTAAAGAGAGCAAGAATATTATTTTTTTGAAATGAATTGTACTTGTAATTGAAGACACTTGATGAAGGGACAGTGATATGGAGTAGAAAAACCCTGGCTTGATTCCTCGGAGCGGGGCGTATTTCTCAGTCCGGCAGGTTGCGGCACGGAAGTTCGTCCACGTTCAAGGGCTGTCTCTCTCTTATGTTTCTTCACTTTACGATCAATATCAGGATTCTACTTCATTTATTTGGTTATTTTTGAACATGAGTGTGCAGACCATAAGCCTCTTCCTCCCCTGCGAATCCGTCCGAGTCATTATCAGTGAACTCATCGTGATATGATCTCCTTGAGTTTTTCCAAGGACCCGGCTGGTCACTGTCACTGTCGTCACCCAAGACCAGGTCAACATTGTCATCGTCCAAATCAGTGAATCCCATTCGCTCTTCTTCGTCTCTTGCAAGCGTAAGAGAGGCTTTGTTCACATCAGGATCTTCCGAAAACCCACGATGAGGGCGGTGCGCTGCATGATCAGCTTGGAGAGAACCTCGGATATCTGCACGCTCTTGCGCTTCGAGCTCTTTTGCGCGGGCCAAAGTTCTAAAAAGTAAAAAAAAAAGGAAGGGATCAGTATGAGTCCACAAGATATTGACAGCAGATGAATTCGGGGGCTCAAACCTTTGGTATATATACCACCCGGTAAAGATTCCAATACCGACTGTAAAGATAATACTGCAGATATTCACGAATTTGGATCCCGCACTCATCTCCTCGCCTTTCTCGGAGAGCAGACGTATCCGACTACCGATGAACGCAGGAACCAACAATTTGGGAGAGATGATGGCCGTCGCAAGTCCGTACATCAATGGCTGCACCGTAGGAAATGTGGACACAGCTCCGTTGCAGATTGAGTAGGGCAGTGGGCATAAACGGATCATACAAAGAAGCTTGAGCCCATCATACTTCAAAGTCAGGGCCAATGCAGCGAACCTCTTATCATGTTCCATAAGACGTTTGACGAATCCAGACAGAATTGTCCGCGAAACATAAAACGAAACAGTCGACCCAAGAATTGTGGCGGAAGCGTAGATCAACCATCTGTAGAAGAAATATTGGAGTTAGCCTTCCACTGTCTTTGCCGATATAGTAAAGTAACATGAATCGGTCTCTTACCCTTTCCACACCCCAAATATAAAACCAGCCACAGTCCCAAATGTAGACCAACCTACAAGAGGCGGGAATGAGACGAAAAAGACACACAGCCACAGGATAAAGGCGGCTAGCCAAGACGTCTCCCACTTCTCAGCGACCGGGCCAAGCCAGATGAACAACTTTCCGGTCAACACCATGAACGCGATACCGGATGCGCCCACGAAGAGGGCAGCGAAGACAGTTCCGATTTTCTTCCATAGAGTCATCTCCTCCCAGATATTGTTCATACGGACATATAACCTTGTCCCGCGCTGGATTATCTGATCGCGATAGCTTGTAGCCTGCGCGCTCGACCTGCCGGAGTTTCGCCTGCCGGCGCGACTCCAGGGCGGCTGAGCATCACTGCCAGGAGAAGTAGGTATGGGATCCGGAGAAGAGGGTGAAAGAGACAACGCCCTGGCGGTGGACTGGTAGTCCGCAGGCATTGCAAAATGGGTATAGTCCCTATGAATATTAGGAGGGATGGTCGTATCCGGAAAAGATGACTCTAAAATAGTGACCGGATATGCGATACGGAGTGGTCAATAGATAAATGAATATTCAAAGAAGTTCCAAAGAAGTTCCAAGGGCGTGTCAATGCCCTGATGGATCGAACATGGAGGAGTAAGCCAAGCACTTTTAGGCTGAAAATCAGTTTTGACCCTGAAAGTCCAGATTGCAAGTCAGCGGATCCGCCGGACTCGAGCTCGGGTTGATCTACATGTTCCCCAGGTTGTTTATGTTCGTTGATATCAAAGTTTATGTTATAAGTATGTAAACTAGCACTATATAACTATATGTATATGTACAATTTGTCTATATATTTGTATCATTACGGATGTTGGGGGTGATGCTATAAAAGTACACCTAACCCACAGGTACATTAAATTTTCCTGTCTTTATTTATTTCTAATGATTTTATATTTCGCTTTTACATTTACCTGCCTTCTTATTATGTATTATATGATCTTATTAACATATAAATAATAAATTCCACGTACTCCCCAATGTCACTTCAAGCTCAGCCGATAAGCTGTTGTGCCCCGGTGTTGATCCCCCTTCTCCGCCTCCCCCTCTTTGTCACTTCACCCTTTATTCAACTTTCATTCAACGGCGATGCGATGTAATTATCTTGTTATTTTATCACTCTCGCAATTTTCATCTCCTTCTATAACTTTGAAACCAACCCTGGAACCCCTATCGCTCTTCCACTTTCACAATCACCTGGACAGAGAGGAAGCATGATGTGCCTCTGATTCCCGACTCTAGCCTGACCTTTTGTTTACTTTCGTCGAGCATTTTCGCGCTTATTGTCTAGCTTCGGACCCCCATCCAGGACTCAACCCTTTCACTGCTAGGGTCACCTCCAGATCCATTTCCTCCGCCCGTATTACCCATATCAGCGTACATCATGGTTTCCGACGAGCTTCTTGAACAATGTCTCCAGATCCTGCAAGATCAGGCACTGGATGAGGAAGAACAGGTGGAAAAAGTGGAGGACTTCTTACGCGCAAACACCTCCTTGGCGGGTACACCTTTGGAGAATGCGGTATTGGACATCCTCTGGCGCCATCGCAACCGAAACCTGCCCGACGCATCGCCTCCAGTCCGTCATACCGTGATTCGCCGCTCTTCGCCCGCGCCATGGCAGATGGTCCGATCATCCACACCGCTATCCCCTCATTCGACTTTAGGAACAAGCCCTGGGAGTACCTCGTGGATGCAAAATTCCCGCGGGCCATTCTCGCGGCCCCCGCTATCTTCTACTGTCTCTCCGTTTACTTCCCCACGTCCATCGCCCCGGCTTGCCCTTGCGCAGCCTATCCCTCATTCCCCAAATCTAAATGCTTACGAGTTCTCGGACCAAAGTCAGATCTCTGACTTCTATGGAGACCTTGGGGGCGATAACAATGTTGACTGGCTAGTCGCAGATGATGCCAACAGTACAACTTCATCCACCGGCGGGGTCAGCACCCCCGGCGCACTTAGCGCCACTGCGGTTGAATTTGTTCCGGATATGAGCCCACATGATATCCTGCGCACGGTGCTGGGTGACAAGCGATCGAATGATGAAATAGAAGCTGCACTGGAGGCTAACAGTTATGATCTCGGTGCCACTATTGCTTCGCTCTCGCAAGATATAGAATCTGAGGCGATTTCAAAACAACACGACGATGGTCGTGTTCTGGTTGGCAAGTCTATGACGATGGAACAAGTACGCCCGGTCACGCCATTGGGTAGCAGTCGCAGCCCTGTGGTCTGTAAGTACTGGCTGTCCACTGGTCAATGCCTTCGAGCGGACTGCCGTTTTAGTCATGACCTAACCACACATGTGTGCAAGTGAGTGTTTTTGAATATTCCGGATAAACCAATCGTTTTTCGCTAACAAACGTGAATAGGTATTGGGTTATGGGAAATTGTCTAGCCGGTGATGGATGCCCCTTCTCGCACGATCCTTCGGCGCTTATCGGCAATCTCAGTGTCACGGATGGAAGTCGGCCCGCTTCGCCCTCCCCGTTCCAGGTAGACAGCGGCTCCGATGCTTTCCCACCCCTACAAGCGGCAGATAACGGCGATCAATGGGCAAATCAGTACACAAGCCGGTACCCTGCCCATCTTTCTGCTTATCAAGCCAGCAAGTATGCGCCTCCTGGCCTCCTTCCTGGAATGGGCAAAAGAAATGGAAGCGCAACTCATCTCGGGCGTCCCAATTCCCGTCCATCAAGCCGCCACCAGAATCGGGAGTTGAATCCTGCTGCGCCATCTGTAGACGATCCAGATGCCTTCCCAACTCTTGCCGCGGTCAATGCGAAGAATGCCGGGAAGAAGCATCATGGGAAACGAGGCGGTCATAATAACCGCGAATCCAGCTTGAACAAAGAAAGCGTCCCTTCATCTCTGGCGGATGTGGTTCGAATGACCCCATCTCCTGCCCCCGGGAAAACCAAATCTGGCTCCAGAAACAAAGAAACGAAGGGTCGCGAGAACAGTGCCGCAGCCCAGTCGATTCCACCGCCGCAAAATATTCCCTGGCTGGAGACAGGCTCGCGGGCGAATCAACAATATATAAAATACCGGACAGAGGCTATTCGCCATGGAACTGTGCGAAACAAGTTCCTTCAGAGGTAAGCTTTCAGCAGTACTATTACTTTTCACTTCTAACGATCGTATCTACAGCGCTGCCCAAGCATGGAACCGCAACGATGCACGAGCTGCCAAAGCATTGTCCTTGCGTGGCCAGGCCGAGAACGACGCAATGCGCCGGTGCCATCGGGAGGCTGCACGCCAGCTTTATGAGGAGCGCAATCAACATCTCTCTCACAAGGGATTGGATGAATCTTCGGAAGAACTTTATGTTGACCTTCACGGTCTCCACCCAGAAGAGGCTATCGAATATCTCGAGAAGATTCTGCTCAAGCATGCTCGAGAAGGCCTCCGAGTGGTGTATGCCATCACAGGGACTGGTCACCACTCGAAGAACGGCAAAGATAAAATCGGCAAGGCCGTTAAAGCATGGCTAAACGAGTGGCGGTACTTGTTCCGAGAATTCAGTGTACCTGGTGAGCGAGGCGGTTATGTCGGAGGGATTCTCGGCATCGATCCAACCAGTTATGACAAGTCGGTAGCCAAGGAGCTGGCTAGTGAGTTGATGGGGGCCAACGCTGGCGGAGAGCCTCCCATCCTGACTATGGGCAAAATCCAATTACTCAAGCGCGAAGAAATAGAGACTCAAGATCAATGACCCAGCATGTCATTCGACTCAATTTGCGTCCAAGCGGCATGATACCCAGTACCAAATCTATTGAATCCTTTTGATAACTCAACCTGTTTTGAACATTTTCGCCCAATTCTGTGCCTGAACCACAGCACGCAGCAATCCCCGTCGGGCGAATGTATGGAGTTCTTTAAGCCATCTCTTTTAGGATAAGTTCTTCTTGGCTGTATGTTTCTATATACCTAGATGGTCTCAGCATGGCTGTGGGGCTAGCGAGGCAACCGAATACAATCTACAGTAGGAAGAACTCCGTAAGGGAAATGATGCAAGCATACAGCATACTAGAATTGTGCAACATGTACAGGGATATCATGCGTAGATAATACACAACACTACATATAATATAAACCACCTACTCTGGTTCCTGATGCTGCCACTCACCCCTCAAAGCATCAACATCAACCCCACAAGCCTCAGCCTTCTTAACAATAGCCCTAGCCTTATGGGCAACAGGAACATCAATCATCTTCCCATCAAGCGTCCAAGCACCCCTCCCCGCCTTCGCAGCCTTCTCATCCGCAATAACGACCCGCATAGCCCACTCAGTCTCCAGCGCATCCGGCCCAAAGATCTGATCCGCAACCTTCACCTGCGACGGATGAATACACTGTTTCCCATTGAACCCCAACCTGCGCCCATCGCGACACTCTTCCTGCAGCACGGCCGGCGGCGACCCATCCCCATTTTCAGACTTGTACGCCGTACAGACGAGGTCAATCGTCGACGGTAGCTCCGCCGCCCGCGCAGCAGTAGCTATCGCAGACCGCGCGAAGAGGAACTCTGTCAGCGAGGGCGTCCGCGTAATGCTCAGGTCCAGAGCAAAGTCTTCGGCTGCGAAAATCAGTCCTTGGAGCAAGGGCGAAGCAGCGCAGATCTGAGACAAGTTCGTCAGGGACTTGGCAGACTCGACTAGAGCCAGGAGTGAGATTGGGGTTCTTTCTGCTGGAGGTTGCTGGGATAGAGTGTGTGTTATGACGTCTGTGACGAAGGTTAGGTCTGAGGCGGAGTTGACTTTTGGGATTACGATTGTTGTTAGGTTTGGTGATTGGAGCTTCGACGGTTAGCAAGTTGATCGTTGTATTGCGTTGTATTGGCGTGACGGAATTATTTATGTCTATTGTATTGTCTGGAGGCCACTTACGACTTCGGTCAAATCACCCAGTGCTAGTCCGCTGTCTACGGAATTAATTCGCACAGCGCGTTCCCGAATTCCTGCTGGCGCGGCTTGGTCGATTGCTCTCCGCACTAGGGAGCGCGCCGCTACTTTCATGTGCGGAGTTACGCTGTCTTCTAGGTCGTAGGTGACGCAGTCGGCGGTCAGTGAGCGCGACTTGTCTAGGAAGCGTTGGGACGAGCCGGGGACTGTTTGTCGTTGTTTGTTAGTTTTGGGGTTCTTTTTCTTTTGGAGCTCGGAGTGAAATGCGGGGAAGATGCGATGCGGCTTTGGAACGTAGGGAGCTAGAGCTTACCGTAGAGGAGGGAACGACGGAGAGTATTGCGGGCTGCCATTGTTTATGTGGTGATTTGTGTGTGCATACAACTGGTATAGAGTTGTGCACTGTGTTTCTTGGGGAGTGGAGGTCTTTATGGAGTCGACTTGATCGGGAAGAAGCCGACTCGGCTATCCGTAAAGCCGCTTCGGGGTATGTCCCACGTACAACATAGAAGGTTGGCAGAGTCGATTTCTTTCTTTTTCTATACTTCTTTTTATGAGCTGATGCAATTTATGAGATAGCATAGCATTGGCCATTCCTACTATGCTTGTAGGCAGTTCGTTACATAGGGACCATTCAGTCATTCTCAGGAGCCAAGATTGATCTAGATAGTGTACATGTAGGTACATTAGGAGATGACCAGATCCACGCCTGTCACATCTATGTTATACCTGGAATACATAACGAAATGACCGATAACAGAGAATTAAAATGGAACGCAACTGGCTGAGTGCACGCAATAACCACAGAGTTTCCTACAATCCATATACCTACCAGTATGCTTCATCCTCTGCCTGCCTGGGTACTGCGATGTGACATTTCTATTGCTGTGACTTGTGTGATTTTGCAGAGGCCTTATATAGATCAAACTAAGTGTGTGTCTTATCGGCTTAGCGCCCCGTACGTTGGCCAGGTGGACATAAATAACTGCACGTGTGGCTGACGGGTATCCACTCAGTGTAATCACGTGAACGTTTTTCGGACATGTATAGAAGTAGGAATATTGATCAGATATTCGTATAGACCCTCTTTAACAATCCTTAAATAACAGATGTTTCCACCATATGCTAGATAGATGTTGCAGCCCTTCGTTAAGCTAATATTACACCTTATCAACAAATGTACTTGGTCTATGCTTCTGCTCTGCGATTATTCTGCCATAAAAGGCCGCCTGCACCCGTGTTTCGACCACATAGGGAGCATCATCAGTCAACAACAGACGTAACTTGGATCAAATTGACCCAATCTGCTGACCGAGAGGTCCTTCACATTTAGATCACATCAAACCTTCCACCTTGCAAATCATGGACCAAGGACAAGGAGGTCAAGGTGACCTCAACTGGCGCCTTAGCGCGCACCCGATCACGCTACTTGTCTTCTTGGGAATTCGGATCGGTTCGTGCTCCCCCGCCCCGATAAACAGTGACAAGAATGATTTGACTAACTTGATGTTTAGGTGCACTACTGATGTATCTATTTGGTGTACTCTTCATCGATGACTTGTACGGACCCTGCGCTAATCTACCCGCTTGTCGACCCGCATGCTGACCTCTATCTAGTATCCTCGTCTTCATTTTCACCCTTCTCCTCCTCTCTGCGGATTTCTATTACCTCAAAAACATTGCGGGACGCCGGCTGGTCGGCCTACGTTGGTGGAACGAGGTCGACACCTCAAGCGGCGACTCCAAATGGGTCTTCGAATCATCCGACCCCAACGTTCGCACTGTGACAGCCACTGACAAGCGGTTCTTCTGGCTGAGCTTGTACGTCACGCCAGCTCTGTGGGTTGGCCTTGCGATATTGGCCATTGTGAGACTTGTGGGAGTTATTTGGCTCAGTTTAATTGGTAAGTTACTCCCAAGATACTTTGGTATACGCAGGCACTAGGTATTGACTTTGGTTTAGTTATTGCACTCATCTTGACTGTTACGAATACCATGGCCTTCTCTCGCTGTGATAAGTTTGGTCAGGCCTCCACATATGCCAACTCGGCTTTGGGTGGTGGTATTGTGAACAACATCGCTGGTGGCCTGCTGGGCAGGCTATTCCGGTAATGGTACGCAGGTTGATGTCTGTCTTGCCGTTAGTGGCGCTATATCGTCTTTCCTTTGCATGTGCTCTGTATTCTAGCAGGATAATTGACCAACTTAACATTCAAATGCATGCAATCTCTTTTCGAAAGATGGAATCCCATTTGTAGCTCTAATGTGATTGAGCATCCAGTCTAGTACAAGTTGCTTCATAGATAAAGCTCCGTTGCCTGAGGCGGGTCAACACATCGCTCCTTCCTCAAACAGGCAGTTTCCACCTCAGCGTCACTTGCCGGTTGTCTTTTGTTCTCCTTTCCCTCCTCTGCCCTCTTCCTCTTCCTTTTTTTCTTTCCTCTTCTCCGTCTACCTTCAATTCTCATCAACAAACAGCCTTCGCGTCTACTGCGCATCGACAACCACGTTGGTAAGTGTCGTTCTTCTCGTTGACTTTGCACCGTCTTTCTCGATGGTCCTAGAAGAGCGATCCACGTGAAAAGATCGTGTTCCGATTCTCCTGTGTTCTTGTATTATCTGCCTCTCTCTGCCTTCTCTAACGACTTCCCGGCCCCCCTCTCCATTCGTTCTTTCGCGCTTCCATCCTTCACCAAGGCGAAGGATACTTTCATAACGACAATACTGCTTTGGGGATTTGTCTAACGAACGTGTTTATCAAGTTGACCAAAATGGAGACCAATATCCATGGAGCCCATGACGATGGCTTCACCTGCGGACAGTGAGTTCTCCCCTCCAATAATCTACATTTTGAGGCTCGGGAAATTCCCTCAGGAACTTCAGTCACTCACAAACTCAAGGTGTGGTGAACCTGGCCACATGACTCGCCAGTGCCCGAATGACTCGGTTCCTCTGAGAACTAGAGACAGCAATGCAGGGTAAGTTGGTCCTGCACTTTCCACGTCATATTGTGCCAGCCCATCTAACCAAATGCTGAAATACAGCGATGCCTATGGCAACTACGACGACCGCAATGGCGGAGCATATCGTGAATATGCCGGTGGTGGTGACCGCGCTTGCTACAACTGTGGCCAGGAAGGGTAACTCATTGCCCTCTATGCACTTGCTAAATTGTACTGATGACAATGCAGCCATAGCAAAGCCGAGTGCCCCGAGCCTCGCAAGACGGGTGCATGCTTCAACTGTGGCCAAGAAGGGTGAGCTACGATCGAACATCTCATGTGTTACATCGTTAATTGTTTTCCCGGAACAGTCACTCCAAGGCCGAGTGCACCGAGCCTCGCAAGATGGGTCCTTGCTTCAACTGTGGCGAAGAAGGGTAAGTCGTTGCTGAACGCTTTCTACTTTATTCTGCTACTTATCTTAAAACAGTCACTCTAAGTCCGAATGCACTAAGCCCCGCGTGTTCAAGGGTACCTGCCGTATCTGCGAAAAGGAAGGCCACCCAGCTGTTGATTGTCTCGAGAGACCCCCCGATGTCTGCAAGAACTGCCAGGCTGAAGGCCACAAGACAATGGAATGCAAGGAGAATCGCAAGTTCGATCTGAACCTCGTTGCTGACATGCTTCCCCACGAAGCCTGGGCTGCAATGAAGAAAGCTAGTGACGAAAGGGACCTTGATGATTTCCGCGATGTACCAAAAATCCATACGGACCTTGAAAGTTGCGAGATTTGGCTGACCTAACTCCAGGCACTCAAAATTTACTCCAAGGCAGTCCCCCACGCCACCTGGGCGGACATTGAGAAGAAGATGAGAGATGACGACTTCAACATCTACATCATTGCCATGGTAATCAATCGTTGCCATTTTGATACTCCGGGATGAATTACTCACGAATGAATTTTTACTACAGGAGACCGAAGTTGACGATGTCATGAGCCTTATCGATCTTCAGGGAGTCCTTGATCGTGAGTACGTGATTGGATTCTTTTTTAGCCCGAAGGTGTCGCGTGGCCACCTGCGAGACCGTTGGCCTGCGGATGCCGAGCAGAACCTCGAACGCATGAACAACGCTGGTATTCCCTACGAGCGCAAGGTGCCTAAGTGTCTAAACTGTGGAGGTAGGTGGTCACCTTGGTTCTAGATTCCCCCGAATGTTGCTAATCCATTATGTTTAGAGTTGGGACATATCTCGCGCAGCTGCAAGGAGGAGCGCGCGGAGGGCAACGATCGTGTGGAAATCAAGTGCTCAAACTGTGATGGGGTTGGACACCGCGTGCGCGATTGCAGACAGCAGCGAAAGAACAAGCATAGCTGCCGTAACTGCGGGTATGTGGCTGCGATGCAAACAACGAACTGGATAACGCTGACCTCTGTGAAGATCTATGGAGCATATTGCTTCTGAGTGCCCCGAGCCCCGATCTGCGGCCGATGTTGAGTGCCGGAAATGCAACGAAGGTATTACAAGACCTTGACCAGGACGATTCGTATATTTCATGATGCTAACATATCTGTTTTAGCTGGTCATTTTGCCAAAGATTGCCCGAATGTTGCTGATCGTGGCCCTCGCACCTGCCGGAATTGCGGGTAAGTTGAAATATTATAATCGGAGCCCTGGGATTGCCGCTGGTGCTAACGTAAATGCAGTTGCGAAGATCACATTGCTCGTGACTGTGACCAACCTCGCGATATTTCCACCGTCACATGCCGCAACTGCGAAAAGAGTAAGTGTGGTGCATGCCATGGAGGGTTTCCTTTTCTTTGGCAAAACAGAACTGACAACTATCATTTTAGCTGGACATTACTCTCGTGATTGTGATCAACCGAAGGATTGGTCGAAGGTTCAGTGTAAGAACTGCGGCGAAAGTGAGTTGATCACACAAGTGTTCTTGATACTTGAGTTAATCTGCTAACAGCCATTTAGTGGGTCACACAATTGTCCGTTGCCGTCAGACACCGAAGGATGAGGATCCTCGGGATGAACCTGCCTTCTCCCCTGGCTCTCCTCATCGTGAGGAACCTGATTTGCTCGGTCCAGAGGCCAGCGGGGAAGCGTTCGAATTCAAGCGCAACGATGACGACTTGTGGTAATTCTACATTTTCATGCCGAAATAGGACTGCGAAGCTTTAAAAGTGTCAAAATTTTGGCTTCCCTTTCCCCTCTGTTGCGAGCGGCCCCATGTGGAATTTGTCGGGTGTTGACTGTTATTGGGATGCCTTACGGTGGCCCGATATTGACAAGAACCCGATGTTACATATGGGGTCTGTGCTTGCTACTCATCGGTTTCTTTTTTTCCTCGAATCTCGCGATTGTACTTGATGTTAGTCAGGAATCTACCCAGGAGTTTCACAGTGATTGCTGACCGGCCGCGGGTCTCAAAAGGGGGATATTTGTTAAGAACTTTCCTGCTCTGTTGGGCTCGATTTGATTTTGACGCTGTCTCTGGATGGACCTGAGGATGGAGGGTCTGGGCAGGAGGGCTCTGATCTGGGGACATTTTTGATGTTCATTGTTATCTGGCTGGCAAGTTCAATTCCAATGAAACATCCATTTAGTGCATTCTTCTTGACTGTAGACTCGAGTAATAATCCTATGGACTCAAACGCTTGCTAGGTTGTAGTAGTATTACAGAAATAAGTGCATGACGGCACCAACTCTTGAGTTAGACGGTAAAAAGATGCCATGTGTACTGATCCCGACTTTATCACGGCATTTCTCAGTTCGGCCTGATCAAATTTCCCGAGTCGACGCTAGCCAAGCCGGTTTACGCCAACTTGAGTACCCGTACGCCATGATTCCGATGACACGCGAGCACCAGTGAGACTTATGTCGATCATTGACTATTGTTTCCTAGTTGATCGTCGTTATTATCGTTATTAGCATGGTCAGGGCTGTTTGAGTTGGTAAAAGTATGTGTATTTACCGCGTCATTACCGGGATGTACTGTGGACCGATTCCGGTGCCCTAACTAGCCTTCTCTCTATACTTGAACTGGTAAGTTTTGGCGGGATTCCCTTTTGAAAATATTATAATGAGTAATAGTTATTACTATTGCCACTCTTTTTTCCAATGACAAAGTACCCTAATACTAAAGCCAAAACTGCATAATTGGGTAGCATCGTGTAAATACAGAGTTGCAGTTTGATACACTGGCATCTCCGAATCGGGCATCCCGTGTTCTCGGGAACCCCGTGATTCGGCCTGCGCCGAACTATGTTGTACAAATTTGTACAGAATTTTGGGGACTAAAATGTCCCTGAAGTCCAGAGACTTGGATGAAAACCACCTACCTTCTTTGGACATGGGATTAATTGTAGATGATGTCATCACTGGCTTCGACGTCGGTAGCTGATTTTCGGGACCTGCGGTCCGCCGTGCGGCTTATATGGAAAGTTCGTGAACCCCTTGTCATCCCTGCCAAGCCTGCTTGGCGAACGGGTGCAGAAAAGGTAAAAATCATGTATGTTGTAATGAGCGCAAGGAAACTGTGCACAGTGGTCCGAGTCCTTAAAGTCGATAAATATGTATGTTGTATGTAGTCCTTTTCAGCGAAGATCAGCGGAGCAAAAAAAAAATGGGGGGAGTCCGGGGGAACCTGGAGAATCTCCAGGTTTTCGTCAAATAGCATTCCAAATGAAGACAAAAGTACATAAACCACGCGAAACTCTGTGACCCGTGCAGTTGTCATACACTCCATATTCATCGACGGAAACAGAGACGGGAAAGTACCTGAGTCTATACTAAGTTCATGGGTACGTTCAAATGTTTGATGCCACGAGTATTACGGTACCGAGACAATACTGTACACGTTAGTAGTATGTATTACCGGACGGAGACTTGGCCATGCGAAACCCCTCGCATGGCCAACACCTCTTTTGACGCCGGTGGATCCCGTAAAATAACATGGATACCTTACCTAGGTAGGTACTAGTAGGTACTCGGCCGTGAAGACGGAAAGTACAGTTGCGCCCCCCAATCAGGCCATGGAATAGACATCACCAATGCAACCTTGTCCCTACTTCTCATTGGCTTGTCTTTTGCTGGGTTCTGAGTCCCGATTTGGTTCCAAAGTATATGATCATTCGATGTGGATCCCAGTCCTTGTTTGATGTTCATAAACCTCGAATTCCCCAGAGCTCACATGGATCCTCTCTCTTTCTCTTCTCCTGAGGTTTGTCCACTTCAAATCCATTTCTAGGAAATAGTCGGCCTTCCTTTCTTTTTACCTGATCCTTCTACAAGCAACCTACTCACCGTATCCGGCATCATGAAGCCATACTTCGGCCTTCGGGGCACGAACCTGAATATCATGATCGGCGTTATTGCTGGTCTTGATTTCCTGTATGTTGATCTTTCAGTTATCTGTCGAGGCACACAGCACTAACGTGGGATTTCACAGGCTATTCGGATATGACCAGTATGTGACCGAAACCTATACATGGGAAGTCGAATGGGGCTCTCTTACTAACAGTCAACAGGGGTGTTATGGGAGGTCTATTGACTTTGCACTCATTTGTTACGGTCTTCCCTGAAATCGACACCACTAAATCGAGTTCATCGGCAAGTGACAATGCGACTACACAGGGTATGTGACCTCATGGGAACCTTATATTCATCCATAACTAATTTATCAGGAATCACTATCGCCTCTTACAACCTGGGCTGCTTCCTCGGCGCAATCCTCTGTATCTGGGTTGGAAACTACCTTGGTCGTCGTAAGACGATTTTTACTGGCTCCATCATCATGGTGGTCGGGGCTACACTACAGGCTTGTGCTTACTCGGTGCCGCATCTCGTTGTCGGCCGTATTATCACTGGTATCGGCAACGGCATGAACACCTCTACCGTCCCTACATGGCAGTCTGGTAGGTATCTGGCTTTATCGGAGAAGAGGCACGATGCTAATATTACTTAGAATGCTCCAAGTCCCACCACCGCGGAAAACTTGTCATGTTCGAGGGCTCCTTAATTGCTGCTGGAATTACGATCAGTTACTGGCTTGACCTCGGATTCTCCTTCCTTGACCCTAGCTCCGTTGCGTGGCGTTTCCCAATCGCTTTCCAAAACGTCTTCGCGCTGGTCATCCTAGTCTTCGTGCTGCCGCTCCCCGAATCACCTCGCTGGCTGATTCTCAAGGGCCGCGAACAGGAAGCTTTGCAGGTTCTCTCCGCAATTCTCGACTTGGATGAGAGCGATCCCTACGTCCACTCGGAATTTTCCGCTATCAAGGATGCAGTCCTGGCTGCCTCGAGTGTCAGCTTCCGTGACCTGCTCACCATGGATGAGAACCGCCACTTCCACCGTGTTGTACTTGCCTACGTCAATCAGATGTTCCAGCAGATCTCGGGTATCAACCTGATTACTTACTACGCTGCTACTATTTATGAGAACTCCCTTGGTATGGATGGCCTCACATCGCGCATTCTAGCTGCCTGCAACGGCACCGAATACTTTTTGGCTTCTTTGATCCCCATCTTCATCATTGAGAAGGTGGGCCGACGAGTCCTGATGCTGATCGGTGCCGCTGGCATGTCGATCTCCATGGCCGTTTTGGCCGCCACCACTAGCTTTGAGGGCGAGAGCAAGCCTGGTATTGCCGCTGCCGTGTTCTTGTTTGTCTTCAATACATTCTTTGCCTTTGGCTGGCTGGGAATGACCTGGCTCTATCCTGCTGAGATTGTAAGGCTTTTCGTCTCTTTCTTTCCCAACAGAACATTGCTAACAATGCCATAGGTGCCTCTACGAATCCGTGCTCCAGCCAACGCACTCGCAACCTCGGCTAACTGGATCTTCAACTTCATGGTTGTCATGATCACGCCCGTTGCATTTGATTCAATCAAGTACAAGACATACATTATCTTTGCTGTGATGTGAGTATCTTCTGCGCGACATGGACTTGACACACTACTAACTCAGTTCCCAATAGCAACGCATTTATCTTTCCCGTCGTTTACTTCTTCTACCCTGAAACTGCCTATCGATCCCTGGAGGAGATGGACATAATTTTCCACAAGACATCCAGTGTCTTCAATGTCGTCTCGGTTGCGCGCAATGAGCCCCACCGCTACGGCAAGAACGGCGAGCTTCTCATCAATTACGAGGACACGGAGGAGCACTTGCGCCACGCTAGCTATGTTTCAGAGAAGAATAACAAGCTGGTTAGTGGAACGGGCGATGTGGAGGCTGGAAAGGGTACTCATGTTGAGCACCGCAAGCATAGTTCGTCTGGTAGTAGCCAAGTCTTTTGAGAAGGCTGAGAAGGCTGATTCTTTGCTCATTTCAAGGACATTTTGCTGATAAGTCAGTATCTATATTGGACGCTTGATGGATATTTTATGAATTACGGAATACAGTCATTAAGTATTGCATGTGATATGAACATCGTGTAGACCAAACGTATGAACAATCCCCCACATCATATCCAAGCTTCTCACAGTCCAAAAGCCAATCCACCAATTGCTGCAGCCAAGACAGCAGCCAGGATGCCAATTCCATTCCCAACGACGCTCACACTCGCAGCAGAACCAGCAGAACCTTCCCCATCAATCGGACCTGCAATAATTCCATATGTGGAATCAAGCGACGAAGTAGCAGACGGAGCAGGGAAACCCGCTCTCAATGTGACAGGGTCCGACGAGCTTGCAAGAGAAGTCGCCTCATAAGGAGTCGAGAACGAGTAACTAGACGAACTCTCCCTGAGCGAAGAAGTCGCCTCAGCGCTGTTCGACGCAAAAACAGAAAAGATAGTGCGAGTAGTCGTGGTAGTAGAAGTAACCGTCCGAACAGTGTAGGGAGCATAAGAAGTCCAGTAGTAAAACCAATAAGTCCTATAAGAAAGTCAGTGAACCATGCAAGGACACCAACCGAACGAGATCAAACCAAAAAAAACACATACCAGTAGATAGTAGTATAATAGTAATCCCAATCAACATTAACATAAGTCGTCGTCGCCGTCTCCGTCTCCGTCGAAGTAGACGTAGACGTAACATCCGACCCCGTAAGCGTCCCCCCAGACCCAATCCCATCATATTCCCCTGAGCAACCCGTCAACGGACAACAAACCTTCCGCCCCTTATAGATACGACACGTCTTCCCCGCGGGACAGTAGTAACCACCGCTACAGCACTGTCCATCACTCGGCGCACATCCCGTCGACCCAGCGCAGCACTTATACCCAACCCGACACGTCCCACCGCCGGTGCAGCATGTCTCGCCTGCATTGGCGCAGTACCCGTTGCCGCAGCATTTCCCGCCGGTCGGACAGCAGCGCCTGGTGTTGTATGCGCATTGGCTGTACCCGGCGCGACATTGCAGGTCGCGGGTGTTTAGTGGGGTGTCGAAGAGGGAAAAGATGTCGTCTGTGTTTAGGGTCATGTTGGTGAAGAGTTGGGGTGAGTCTTCGGTTGATGTGCTGGTTGCTATATTGGCTAGGAGGAGGGATAGCGCTAGGGCTGTGAGGGAGGGGAATGGAGAGAGCATAGTAGAGAGTTATAAGGGTATAGTATAGAAATTGGGTAGCTTATAGCTTGTGGGGTTTGAATGCTGCTGTTCTCTTTGGAGGGGTGGAGGTTGGGGTGGAACTGCCATTTTATACACTGAGAGTTGATACATCTATACGGCTGAATAAAAGGTCAACACCCAGAGTCTGTTTAAGGTGGTTGTTCGTATTCGCGGGAATACGCGGGGGCATTTTTACCTGTGCTAGTTGGACCTGTTGCTCGCAAATACGAGGTGGCCCTGCTTGGCGCGGACTCGAGCCGCTTTTTTGGGTTCTTTTTTGGATTCTTTTACGGGTTTCGCTGTATCGGACCAAGAAGAGACTTGCTAGGCATCTAGTCTTTGTTATTGAGAAGGGTCAGGTGGTCTTGCAGTTGAACTGGTCACTTATTTCATGCATTTACGTGTTTGCTGTGTCAATAAAGAGCTACCTAGGTACTTCATATATAGATAGCCCTTCTACTTCTCTTTTCTTCATTCTACCTCACCTATTTTGAAATGGGGAAAAGCGCTATATACAAAGGCAAGATGACTATGAGCTATTTGCTCATGTCTATGGATATATATATATATATAGGTTTACCTGAAAGGAAGTATATAACCAACTTGCATACCTACTACAATCAATAATCACAGCAAGGTATGACCTATTAGCTTATAACCAAGCCTCATTTAACCACCATCTCTCCCACTTACCAAACACATCCTTAATCAGTGAGATATACTCTGATCCCCTTCAGACTCGGCTAACTCAGCTAACACGGATAAAGTGGCTGACACTCGGCCAATCCCATCGCCCACGCTCAACTGGAAGAGCTCTCAAAGCAAGCTCTTCAAGATACATCGCCGCACCCGTGCAAGTGGACAAGGAGATCGCACGCCTTATGGACAGGAAGGAAGCCATAATGAACGCTGGTTTGCATTACCACTGGTTCTACCGAGACTAGCTGGAGGGTATGGAGAAAGATTTGCAGTGGTTCCACCAGGAAGCTCTCGTCATCTTTCTTTTTCTTAGCTAGGAATGTGATGGCCATGCCCCATGGCTGTGTTTGTGTCAGACTTATCAACTGCGATGCCTATAAAATTGTGCGCTTGACTCGAATTTCTCCTTTTGTTTCCTATTGCTTACTTGCTTCCTGAAGATTTCTTTCTACACTCACCTCATTGAATCGAATGTTCTATTTATGCGCAGAACATGAAGACTTAAAACGTTGGCTGGAGAAACAGAACACCCAAGGGAAACAAGGGGAAGAAAAAGGGACACAGCTCCCTCGAAGATATACCAACACAGAGGACCAGTCGTCACTTCGCACCGGCGCGAGTGGAGCGTCACAGCTAACGACGCCACCCATGTGAGTATAGTCCACCTCGAGGTGTAATTAGATCCACTAACAATATCACCATAGAAGAACAAAGGCGATCTGCAGCAGACGCTACCTGTAGCACAAATTAATCTGCTGTTTGTCAACACCCGCATTCTCTCACTTCCAATACCGCTGCACACACAAATTCTGAGAGGCCTTTCAGATCTCGACCCTTGCCCCGTTCACCACTTCTTGTCTTCACCAACCCCTACATCCGTTTTTTATTACACTTTCGTCATCTACATTGCTTTTCATCATCCACATCGATCGCCATCATGCTACCAAAGCCACCAGTCCACCGCAGAGTATCCACGCCAGCCATATTGACAACCATGAACAAGCTGGTACAATGGATATTAGCACACCCCGAGACACGGGAACGCTTCGACCTAGCATACTACGATCGTGTCGAGCGCGACAAGGCCGGTCATTTCATCACCCCGCCATCAGACATTTGACTGTCCGATGCTCCTGTTTTTCGGGTCATTGCTACGGGCGTCCCCATCCGCCAATTCCATATCCGTTGGCCTGCCGACTTTAACTCCGATGGTGATATCAAACCGACTAGATGGCCGACGGGAGAGCCAGTTGTTCTGTGGGCCTTTGGTTGCCATTCCTCGCCCCGGGCCGTGTATGTCGATTACTACTATATACCGGAGTGTAGCTGTATCCTAGGCATTTTCTTCGCGTGATCACTCATGAACCTGTTATGCTAGGGATTCTCGAAATCGTGTTGTCATTCGATGAGTGCAGGATAGATATTGGGGGGAGGATGAGTGTTGAAGGGGGTTTAAGCCTAAGGAGTATGTAAGAGTGTAATTCATTGGCAAGGCAGTACGCTAGATACCTTATCAATCTCTTTGACGGCACTTTGTATTCTCCAAGGCGACATCGTTTGAGACGGGTTTGATGGCTGTCAGATGTGACTCCCAAGCATGGTTGCCCAGCCAGATTCTCTGATATCCCATAAGGAGTGCGTTCTTGATCGCTACGGGTCGCCTCTGGCCTAGGGATTGTGATAGTATTCCCCTCAAGGGACAAGGGTACTGTATAGGGCCCGTCGCTAAGCGAAAATTCTGATGTGATGGGAGAGGTCAACTAGATATCGACCGCGGCCCTTGTGAGTTCTATCATCAGATTCGTTTCCCATCGCTAATATTCAAATCGCAGGGTTGAGACCAGAGAACTGTGTCACGTCCATGGCCCATCGAGAAATACAATGGCTTAAGAAATCCATGCAACCTCAACGGCAGAGAAACCTTTTCATTCCCACGGATTACGACATCTTGCCCGAGGAACACATAGATCTTCTTACGAGATCCCTTTCAGTGGCCCTTCATCTCATTCCAGCCGAGCCGGGACTTGTCTCTCCAGTGTTAAGACATCCCGACTTGAATCCTGGGAACATAATTCTTTCGTCTGGTTCAAGTAAGGTTGCTGGAGTAATTAATTGGCAGGCCTCAGTTATCTTCCCGTTTTTCATGCAAGCAGGTTATCCAGAATTCTGCCCACATGACTCGTCTAAACAGCAAACCCTCCACATACCTTCACTTCCACCTGAGCAGAAAGCATGGATGACCTCAGCGCCGAAGAAAAGACACAAGCTCTTGTGAAACATCGGATGGATGAGATTAATCTCTATTATACCGCTGCGACAGGTATACATAATGATAAACACATCCAAGCTTTACGACACCCTTACTTGGCTGTGCGTCGATATTTGATTCATCAAACTGGCTACCCCCGGGATGCAGACCAGGATCGACCCCATGTTTATAATCGACTGGCTTATCATCTGTACATCGAGCCCTAACATCACCCGATTGGGATATCTGAGAGAGCACGTGATAGCTGATAGCCCCGAGACCGGCGATCAAGATGATGATGCTAATGAGAATACATAAAAGAGATAACCTGAATTCTAACAATTGCAAATCTTCAATTGTTAGAAATTGTTAGAATTCCAGTACTGAGTCATGCATGGCATGCTATTTTGACTGTTGAATATGGGCCGATAGTATGCTTATAGTATGTTTATAGCATTCTCACAGCTTCTGACAGCTCCTGACAGCTCCTGACAGCTCCTGACAGCTAACAGCTCTGCAAAGGACTAGATCCAAAGTAGAAATGTACAAATCAAAACAGTAATACATATATATAGAACGGACCATCTATAGGAGGTAAGGATATCCTCGGGAAAGAAAAATAAAAAAAGGATTTAAGGTTATCCTCGGTGAAGAGCTCGGGAGCTCGTTGGGCGAAAAAGGAAGGATTTTCCCTCAACGTCAACCTCAATCTTAATCCCAACGGGCATTTTAGAATTTATTCTCAGATATTTGAACMTATGAGTCACGCAATTCCGTGTCTAAAGACTATAAGACTTCCTTATATATCGGAGTTCAGGTGTTTCTCTCCGCCAAGATCCACCCCTCTTTATCAGATCCGAAAACGGAATCTTCCTTTTTTTTTCCCGTCCAAGTCAATGTATGTTTACCTCTGACCTCGGTAAAGGACTCCGAGATAAATTGATACATGAATTCCACTGACTCATAATCTACAGAACTCCCTCTGATATTCGGGCTACAAGCTATTGGTGTCCTTCAATTGGCACTGCTTTAGCCAGCGCTTAGGTACAGTCAGTTGACTGCTTGCCCGCAAAGAGGCCAAATTTTTTTTTTTAAAAAAAAAAGGGTTATACACATATAATAATAATAAAACGACAAGATGTCCACCGAACATCAACATGCCTCTGTCGGTATCGACAAGCAACCTGTCTCCGAGGATATCTCCGAGCAGCCAGAAGCGCCTCAAAGCAAGACATCCTCGGACGACATTGACTCCGAGGACCACAGCGTGGCCAACATCGAACGAATCTACAGGTGATTCGCATCTCCAAGAAACATTACAATCACAGAATCTAACATGCAACAGAAAACTGGACCGGCGCATCATCTCCGCATTTTGGATCCTCTACTTCCTCTGTTCAGCCATCCGGTCGAACGTAGGCCTAGCACAGACAATGAACACAGACACCGGCCATGACCTGGGAAGCGTGCTCAACCTAACCCGACACCAGATCTCAACCGGTCTCGCCCTCTTCTACGTCTGCTACGTGATCTTCGACCTCCCCTCAAACCTAATCATGACCCGCCTAAGCCCCCACGTCTGGATGAGCCGCATCGTGATCAGCGTAGGTCTAATCGGAAGCTGTCTCGCCGCCATGAAAGCAGCCTGGAGCTTCTAGTACGTTTACCCCGCAAACCCCTTAGTCTATATTCTATATCATATTGATATCTAACAAAAAAAACCTAGTCTCCTCCGCCTCCTCCTCGGTATCGTCACAGCAGGCATGTGGCCGGGGATGACATACTATCTAACCCTATTCTACCCGCCCTCGCGCATCGGCAAACGCATCGGGCAATATTTCACAGCCTCGCAAGTCTCCGCCGCGGTCGTTGGACTCGTTTCCGCCGGCTTCCAAAAAATGGACGGCGCCCACGGCCTCGTCGGCTTCCAGTGGATGTTCCTCGTCTACGGCGTCATCACCGTTGCCCTCGGCTTCGCCCTGCTATGGTGGCTACCAGACAGACCCACGCCGCCGGGCGAACCCGCGCCAAAACGTACCTGGTTGATGCGCTGGGTGCCAGCCACCGCGCCTGCGCTGAAAGGTGCCGATGCGGTCGTGCATTACCATGATCTGAAGCGTGTTTATCACTCGAATGCGTGGACGCTGCGGGATCTGCTCGCGGTGTTTTTGGATTGGAGATTGTATCCGCTGCTGGTTATGTACTTTGGTGTTGTGGGTGTTGGTATTGGCGTGCAGTTGTACGCGAATTTGATTATCAAGGCTATCGACCCGACTTTGAGTGATGTTTCTTTGAGTCTGTTGACGGCTCCGATTTGGATTGTATGTTTTCCTTTTCTATTTTCTCTTTTCCTATTTATTTATTTATTTTTTTTTTTTTGGCCTGTTACTTTTGGCTCTTTTTTCCAAAATCCACCAACTAACATATCCCACAGATGGACCTCATCGCTATCCTCCTAGTAACACCCCTCTCAGACCGCTTCCACCGCCACCGCGCAATCTTCTTCTCAATTCCCGTCCTCCTACAAATGCTCGGCCTCCTCCTAACAACCTACGCGGGCACAGACGCAAACCCTTGGCCGCGGTACGGCGGACTCCTAATCGTTGGATTCGGGCTCGGCCCTACAGTCCCGATAACGATGACCTGGACGACGGAAATATTCCAGCCTCGACATGGCGAGGTCGGCGTCGCTGCTGCGTCGGCTGTTGTCTCCGGACTCGGTAATCTGGGTAGTATTCTCACGACGTATGCGCTGTATTCTGGGTGGAAGAGTGACTACGAGGCGCCGGGCCGGGAGAAGTATAGGAAGAGTAACCTCGTCATGATTGGGATTCTGGCGGGAAGTATTCTTTCTGCGGCGTTGATGGAGGTCCTGTTGCGCTTTGTTGATGGGAGATATCGTGGTGATGATGCTGGTGGCGCGGTTGATGGGGCTGGGAGGCGGGAGGTGCGTCAGCGTGGTTTGCATGGGTTGGGAGCTGGTGTTAGGCGTTGGTTGAGGCTGGGAAGGTGAGTGCTAGGTAGACTTGTCTGTGTATGTTGTGGTGTGGCCGTGGTGGGACGGTAAAAGTGTTACTATTTTTCTCTAATTTTGCTGCTGTGGGGGACTTTCATAGAACTAGAAGGGAGTGAATTACATCTAATTTTGGACATACACTTTTTGGAGATACCCTGCTTCGTAAGGCAAAAACTATTCAAATGAACTGAAGAAGTGGAATATTCAACTTCCATGCTTCTTGGACATTGGTGGTGTTCAGTTATTTGAGACTGTCATACACTCCATGCCCTGCATAAGGGAAGAGCCCTGCATAAGGGAAGAAGACTTCCATTGGATGCTAGAATGTGATACTAGATTGAGTTCAAGATCCTCCCGTGTCACGAAGACGCTCTGGCAAGATACCCCGATCCCCGATCTACTTGACCAATGGGACTCGATGTAGAATAGAAGTACAAGAGCTCAGTTGTTGAACAATGTTCGTGCTGAATCAAACACGAAGATTACTCCAAGAAGGTGAGGATCAGTGCAAAATTGAAACTTGGTATTAATTGTCGATTCTCCAGAGGAACGATATCAGTATGATATCTCTCGATAAAACGATGGTGCGGTTTTTCCCATCCATGAATATTCTATGCTATTGTACGTGTCACATTACCCTGCGAAGGGTAGTCGAGAGAAACAGAAAAAAACGAGAAAAAAAATAAGTGCGGCTGGTGCAACGAGGGAGGGCCAGCAGGACGCAATAGGCGGACACTGGAACCGGGAGAAAGAAAAGGACAGAACAGAAGAAAGACAGGAAGAGGAAGAGAGGAAAAGGCAGATCACAGAGCATCTATGGGGGCTCCCTCACGCAGTCAGGCCGCTCTGGTCCGACTCCCAGGTTGACGCCGAGGGTATCGGAGCGCTAAGACCAAATGATTCCTTCTATCCATTTAGAGGCCACCACACATAGTCTCAACGATGATACCAGTGATCTGGTAGGGATCAGCATTCGACGCAGGGCGGCGGTCCTCGAAATATCCCTTGTTATCTTTCGCGACCTGACGCGGGATACGAATGGAGCCACCACGGTCGGCAACGCCGTAAGAGAACTTATCAATGTTGCCGGTCTCGTGGCGACCAGTGAGACGCTCCTCGTTACCTTCACCGTAAACGGCGATGTGCTCAACGTGACGGGCCTCGAACTTCTTCATGGCGGCCTCGATAGCCTTCATACCACCCTCGGCACGAGTGGCGTTGGTGGAAACGTTGGAGTGAAGACCGGCACCGTTCCACTCACCCTTGATGGGCTTGGGCTCGAAGGAGATACGGACGCCGAACTCTTCAGCGACACGGTGGAGAAGGAAACGGGACATCCAGAGGTGATCACCCACTTAAGAAACAGTTAGTCTCGTAATATATTATTGTCGGAGATTTCCAAACTTACTGTCGATGCCAGGGCAGGGGCCGACCTGGTACTCCCACTGGGAGGGCATGACCTCAGCGTTGATACCGGAGATGTTGATACCGGCGAACAAGCAGGCACGGTAGTGAGCCTCGACAATATCACGGCAGTAAACCTTGCCGGTACCGACACCGCAGTAGTAGGGACCCTGGGCACCGGGGAAACCACCACGGGGCCAGCCGTAAGGCCATCCATCAGTACCGAGGAGTGTGTACTCCTGCTCCAGACCGAACCAGAAGCCCTCGTGGGCGTTGGTCTCCATCAGACGGTTGGCTTCGTGGCGGTAGTTGTACTTGTTGGGGCTTCCATCGGCATCCCAGGTTTCGCAGAGGACGAGGATGTTGTCACCCTGGCGGAAGGGGTCGGGGTAGTAAGCGACGGGGCGAAGGTAGACATCGGAGTTGTCACCGGGGGCCTGGCTGGTGGAGGAACCGTCGAAGTTCCACTCGGGGAGCTCATCGACACTCGTGACGGGCTTGGACAGAGTCTGAACGATTCGAGTTAGTGAGTTGTTCCGAAGGAGTGTTACCTCACGTGACGGCGGGTGGCTGCGTCGTATGCTAAATCAAGAATCTCCGTGCATGGGGCTTATCGAGGCCCGAGAGGGGACTCTAGATAAGAACATGCAGCAACCACGCCCCACAAGCCCACAGTGTGTAGTCCAGAAGATAAACAAAACTGGGGAACCAGATTGAGATGAGCCATACCTTTGTCTTGGAGCGAGTGCCACCGTTGGCATCAATCCAAACGTATTCAGCCTGGATGCGACCACGCTGGTCGAGGTTCATGTACTTCATGAGCTGCTTCAGTCAGTATGTGTCATTCCTCGCTGGCTTGAAGGCCATTGCGGAAATCCAAAATCAAGAATCAAACGCACATTCCCCGTGTTGGAGACGACAGTTGCAGATTCGGACGCCTGTAGAGGAGAAGAGGTCAGATTATGTTCTACACACAAGAGATGAAGAGATGACTCGTACCATAGTGAATATGGATATGTGTATCGTTAGAACGAAGATTTTCAAGCAATAACTTTAATAGAGGATCCCAAAGGAAGGTAAACAGGGTCCTTAAGAGGAAAAGCAAATTGAATATGAATGGGAAAATCCAAAGGAGGAGAGAATGAGTTTTAAAGATGTGGAGGGGCAAGGGAGGATGATAACTGGGAAAAAAAAAAAAAGAATTTAATTTTAGTCACTGGCTTTTTCCATTTTGGGAATTTCTTTTTTTACATTTTTTGGATTTTTTTTATTTTATCTCTTGGCAAAATCAGGAAGGCGCGGCTCAGCCACTTCCTAAAATGGTTAAGCGTTGTATTGTGACAGTAAAGCGGTCACCCAATACAGGGTACTGATAAAGTACCTCATACAAATGTGTGCGTAGTCGGCAGTCTCTCTGCTGAAACCGGTTGTCGTTGGGGGAACAGAAAAGCCCTCACTCTATTTTAGTACTTCCTTATTTTCAATATAACATTTTTAATGCCTCAATATCAAAATTAGAACAACTATCTCAACCCTTTTATTTTTTTCTTTCACAGCCGAGGGGAACGCTGTAGCCTGTGAATGTGAATTTGAAGTTTCACCTTTTTTTTACCGAAGTCAACGCCACGCGTTAACTTCCGTGTCATCATCGTCACATCATCTAGACATCTTTCGCCGGTCCTCGCCGAGAGATCTACTCTTATAACAGTTTGATTTGTTATGTTCGAATCTAGATGCGACTAGCATTCTATTGTATCCTCCGCACTCCGTACTCCCGTACAATGTAGCTCTTCTCCAGACTTTCACCTCCGCATCTTTGACATGTCTACCAAACCGCTCCCGCCACCCGAACCAGTCAAGTCTCCGTGCTGATAGCCCTAATGAATGCCCAATCACGGTCTGGCCTTGTAATGAAACTGTATGGAATGCACGGAAATGCAATATGATCCTTCTTCTCCCGTTGGACCGATAAGATATATACAATTAGAGGCATTAGTTACAGGGGATGTTATATGCAGAGCCGAATATAGCGGCATGGCCTTCCATATCTGGTTCCTATCCCGGCATTCTCTCCGGAATAGAGCCCCTCATCTTTTCCGGGAATATATACCCCCTGAGATACACATGTTCCCCTCAAAATGTATATACTCATGCTGAATACGTAGTGGTACGTTGGTCACGCTTATTAGCATACCGGCGCCAGGACCCTTGGGCCGAGCGCATATCAGCTGCAAATCCCGCAAGTGCATGAGGAACTGTAGACGAAAAAGCAAGGTGAATTCTAGATTCTTTTTTTTTTGGGGGGGGGGCCCTTGAATTGTAATATATTATATGTTTTTTTACAATTTTAATCACACGCGCGTCGCGAAAATAGCCCTTGAAACTGTACAACGCGAACGGCTAAAGGACTCCGTTCCTGAGATCTGCCTTTGGAGCTATCACCAAATGACAATAGCGTGATTCGTTATCGCGTGGCTTGTCAGATAGCTCGACCCGTAGTGTTTTATACTTAGTACCTACAACATATACTTTTTATACGCATTATCTCTCGACCTTTGTCTGTTCCTGCAGCAAATCGGACCGGGTAGCCGCACATGTACTTTATCACGCGAGCCGGACCGGTACAGAGTACATCCAGTATACCTCTGTAATACAGGGTCCGCACAAACTCCGCAAAAACTCCATACCAACTCCATTGACTGGAGAAGCCACGCCACGTCTGGGATCGAGTCATAGTCGGACCAGTGGGGTGGACCGTGGCAAAACGTTCTCGAAACCCCCGATTCATTAATTGGACCAATCAGAGTGTCCTTCTAGGACCACCCCGACACCGGCCATGGATAAGAGAATCAAAGCAGTATTACAGGTCGAGCAGGCATTTCGGTTATTCATATGTGTGATTTCAATTATGTACTATAAGAGTCACGAGCCCGTGGGTGGTTTTGGGTACGTTTTCTTAGGTAAGAGCATTGAAGTCTATATTCTTGTATGGACAGAGAATATGCATCTCGGGAGATTTAGGTCAGGGATTCTCCAAGGAAGAATAAAAGTGGCGAAAGAGATCTTCTTCCCCCGTATTTTCTCCGGCAAATGGAAGACTGGCAAATGTCGGGAGTTTCAGGAATCTAAGACTGAGTGGCTGAGGATCCGATCTTCAGCCCTGTGCTGATTTCTCCAGGTTTTGGTTTTTGTATATTTAGTGCAATACCAGATCACCTTTAGAGTCACATTCTTGGAGCCACATCTAAATCTGAAGAGTTTCAACTGCAGGTGTATTAATAGCATGAGACATCTTGATCCGGGCTTAGTCACCGGCCAAGTCCGGGGGGCTGTGCGTGGTACTGTGTATCAGGATACAGTATGTAGTGTACATTGTAGTATCTGTGATGAAATACATGAAAAATGCAGACAGACATAAGCAAAGAAAAGAAATATAATCCATACAATATTAATATCAAAGAAATAATATGAAAATATGAAAAATATCAAAAATATCAAGATATAAAATCTTGAATACCTCCATAGATCGACATGCCCCCTTTCTTATCGTTCCCTTCTCATTGGTTCTTAGCATCAGTGACAAACCACGCTGACTGGAATATCGCACATTCAACTGATATTCACGTAATTGCTTTCTTCTTATTTGCTGAATCGATTTAAACCAGGTCAGATGTTCCATATCTTACCTGGAATAGCCGAATTCCCTATCCTACCAACATATTTTGAGGGTTTTTATAGGGAAATATGTTGCAAAATGCCTCATTGGAATGTTCGAAAGCGGAAGCGGTGGATATGACACATACCTTTGATCTTCATCAGATCATCAGGTTTGGAATATAGCATGCCAAGGTTTTATACTGGGTTCGGACTTCTTGCCCAGCCTGTACCCAGGTTTAGTTAAAGAATCTCGCTTCCAAGATCCACATATGAACATAAATTAAGTGTTGCATCATAAAATTGAAGAGATGGAAAAGTTGGTTTCTTGTTCTGATTTAGTTGTGGTGACATCCATGGATATATATATACAAGAGGCAGTAAGAAAAGCCTCAAAAAGCGCCCATTTATGGTTAATCATACGAATGGTCAGTGCTAAATCCTCACTTTTAATCCCTTTTTCATGTGGATCCAAAATTCGAATAATGCCTCATAAGTCAATAATACTGGCATGGTATCCCTTGCACCTGGCAGATCCATTAGCCGAGTAAAATTGAGATCTAATGTCTCGCTTAATATACAATCATTAGGGTCCAAATTCTACATCTGGGCCTTTGGCCGATTTAGTAAAACAAAGACAACCTTGGAACATTGTATCTAGGTATAATGTGATCCGCACCGGCCCTTATTGACGCCTGACTCTATTAGAGTGCAGATACAACGGTACTAGTCCGTCTAGGCGCATGGTATTCACTATACCAATCCAGTCAACGTCGATCTAGTGTAACCTTCCTGTTTGCGCCTGATCTATAGTCATGTTCCGACAGCATATGCCTGCCTCCGGAGGTATGAACCGGAGGCATGAAGTAGCCATCCAAACCTCCGAAGTGACACAGTGTAGGCCCGGGGCCGGCCCCGCACCATTTCCGGGGCCTAGACTTATCTGATCGACTCTGAAACAGCCCTGGAGCCCAGCCCTGGAGTCACTGTTTGCTTAGGTACGCCTACATGCATAGGTATGCAGCCATTTGAGAAAACTGTGTTATTTTGGAAAGATCCTTTCAGTGTATATTTGGGGGGGTCGACGAAGTGTTACATTAAAATATAGTTGGAGATGGATGGTGGATGTGACATGCATTAAGCTGAAACAGACATCCATGAATGTAGTTCACACATAGTAATTACTAGCACAATGGCCATATTTGTGTTTCTTATTCGGTGGAATGTGCTATGTGCTATCGTATTCTAGATGGGAAGTATAAATACCCTCCTGTCTCGCTCACACTCTATTTTGTATATTTTACTGGTCATCGTGGGCCATCATATCTTCGATGCCCAACTGCTCCCTGTGCCGTCCAGCATTCGTGGGACTCCTACGTGCAGCAGCGTAGAGTGTTGCTTTTAGTAGTGTGAGGTTGGCTCTCCCCAACCCAGGATCTCGTCTACCATACAGACCTAAGTATACAAACCTTGGAAGCAAGAAAAGCTTTGTAATTTTGTGGGATCTCCAACTTATTGAATCAATGATAGTGTGATCTATATATCACTAGTCACTTTGTGTGATCCAGTATTTGCGTGAGATTATCTAGAGTTTAGATATCCAGATCTCAATCAAGTAGGAACTGGCGACAGAGTAGCCAACCACTAGCTAGCCCATGCATTGTATGAGTCATGTGGCGCTTGGATGATGGACTACCCCGAGCGCGAACTGATACTTCAGCTAGCAACGTGTTACACTAATCACAGTGTACTGCTACCAATGTAAAACTGCACCTAGCGGTTTGCATATCAATGTCAAACATCAGTCATGAGCAATTGTGAGACTAAGGATTGCCTTGGTTTGGGAATACAAGAATGTTGTATCTCAGTACCACTGGATCTCACCCATTGCCAGCCCGCTGTTGCATCCAACGCAATACCCACTCAACCAAGATGCTCAAGTCTTGCGAGACTTCGAGCACTTTGGCAATCTTCTTTTGTACATCTTGGAGCCCTGAATCAAGGTTATCCATTCCCTGCATTTCAGTGTCACCACCATTTTTGCTGTCCACTAACCCAGCAGTATCCACAACTGAGATTTGGCCATTGAGCCCGACTTCAAAGCAAATTGCGATCTGCCTGGGGGTTTGAATGGATCGAGCGGTTTCAGGGCTCTCGTGGTTCCTCTGATCTGTGATAAGCAACATGAGAGCAGGCGCTTGGCCGAGTTGAATACGCAATGTCACATCGACTTTGACGTCGTCCACGGACACTTGATTGGGACTCTTTGCTCCACTGGAGGCGGTTGGAACTTCAACTCCAGAGTCATCCTTGCTATTATCCGAGCTACTCAGACCAAGCAGCAGATTCAATCTCCCCTCGTTAGGATCATCGTTGTTCAAGATTATGGGCCCGTCGTGGCCAGCGAAGAGGTCTGGGGTTTGGACAGGAGGAGCGCGGGGTTTTTCGGGGGTTGCATTTGAAGACTCAGTTGAGTTGGTCTGGTCTTTGGGAAGATGAAACGTCTTCCGAATCAGATTGGCTAACACGGCATACTGCCGGAGGATCTAAAACGAGTTAGTGAAAGACAACATTGGACGAAAACATACATACCGGAAGGATATCTGCGAGCTGTCGGGGGTGCGAGAAGGGTAGATCCCGGATGGTGCAACCGGTGATGGACTCGAAGGATTGGAAAGTGTAGTTATGCTGTTTCGTATACTGCTTGCCCTTCAAGTCAAAAGCATGCACTGGCATTCGGCGCTTTCTACGGCCAATTTGAGGAGATGAAACAGGTGACGTCAAGGACGAAGATTCCGACACCAACAACGCATCGTATGTGATCATCTTAAACTCTTGTGGTAGCTGCATACCGAGCTGACGATAAATCTCCGAGGCTGCAAGAATAGGAACGTCGAGTGCAGGTTCAAGTTTACCGACGAAACGACGGTTGGGTGGCGATGACTCCAGCATGCTAGAGTCCAACGCCATGGGGTCATGGTTGCCATGGGTCAACCGCGTAGTCTGCGGAGGATCAAGCCAGTTCACAGACCCAGCCGCACCGTTTGATGGAAGCAATTCAGTGCTTTCACCCGCAGTAAAAACTTCGTTCCCAACCCACTCCTTTGAAATGCGCAGGGACGGATACCCCTCTTCGCATTCAATCATGACAGTCCATGATCTGCCTTGATCATCCAACTCGCCCTTTGAGCCTTGATCATGTTGTGCGTCAATCTCCATAGCATCCGAAGATGGTAGGCTCTGCTTCGCATCCAGGACTTTGGCTTGCTCAACCCAATACTCCAAGCCGAGCCCAATTCGACTCCCCTTATGCATGGTGGGGCGCCCGATGACACCCGCGCAAAGATGCTGATACTCGCCGCCATGCTTCCCATTCTTGCCTTCTTCCACCCAGATCCGCCTGAAGTTTTCTTCAAGATTCTCCAACGCCTCAAAGCAATTAACTTCTTGGCTGAGTTTGTCAAGTTTGGCAAGCCATTGTAGATTTTCGTGGAACTCTTGGAGTGACCTCCATTTCCCACATTCGGCGTCTTCCGGGGACTGTGCGAGAGTACGTTTCAAAACCGCTGTAGCTTCCTCGCGCCGCACACCTTCAGTGTATTCAGGCGTGGCATATCGTAGACTGACGTCTTTGACGACATCCTGACCAGCGTAGAAATCAATCTCAAGATCGACGAAGTTACCGGCGATGTTGAGATTATCGTCCTGCCAAATGGACTCGAAACCTTCGAGTCGACTCAGCCGTTCCACGCTTTCACGTGAGACTCCTCTACCTGAAACTCGGGCCCGTAGAAGCTGAACCACCTCCTCGACGCGATGCCTCTGCTCTTCGTCGTTGTCGCGCGCGACTCCGAGCTTAATTCCCTGCATCCCGAGGTTTTGGATATCGCTCTCGTTCATGCCCGCACCAACAAGACTATCATGCACCGCAGGAGAAGGACTGATGCCAGTATACCCACCGAGCGCTAAAAGAGCCGAAGGCGAGCTGAAATTGACAGTGTCGTCGACCCCACTAGTGGCGGCGAGAGGGGTAGCGTATTGGTGGGATGAGACACTAGTTTGATGTGCATGTGCAGGTCCCGAGCCTGTTGGTGTTCTCATCGAAGGCGACTTATGGGCGAGTGATCGAGATAGAGGAGCGGAAGATGGATGGGGAGAGGAGAGGTGAGTTGGCGTTGCGCCAGGTTTGGCCGAGGGAGTCGCCATGGCGAAATGAAAGGAATGGCCAGAGCAGGATGTCAAGAGTAATTGAAAGTTAGATATAGCAAAATCCGTCCGAAAAAATTGGGTATCATAAGAAGTATCGAAGCACAGAACGCAAGGAAGCCGAGTATGTTTGAATGCGATTCAATTCTCACCGGCGCAAGTTGCGATTTGGCGGGTACACAAGGGAAGAACTGTCAAATTATTGTACAGATCAAGTATCATGACGCATCCGAAGCTCCCCCGTTCCCGAACTGCAATTAACAAGCACGATTCGGTTCCAAAGAACATCCGAAACAGACAGCTCCGTCAACGATCACGTGTTTGTTTTCTATTGTTTGCATTGTTTGCATTCATACTCATATCTTCAATGGCACATTCTGATTGAACCACAGTATTTGGTTCATCTATTCTGTCAATAGATAGACTTCGAAATGCACTAGTGTGATTGTCTCATTTCATCCAACTCTCATTTGCAAATAATATCCAACAAGTTGGGAGTGGGATTCATGGGTAGTGACAGGACTATGTCTGCAGGGATCCATAACAATTAACAACCCACATATTTCGCCAATTGACTCGAAAGACAATATTCTCACATGTTTGTCGCACTAGAAGGCCACATCTTGTTCTCAACCCATCCAGCTCCCCGACCTTGCTCCCCAGCTTCTGCCGCTCGGGATGGTGTAGGGAGGGATCAATCGGCCTTCACACCATATCAACCGAGAATATCCATATCCCCTATAGGAGCAGGCAGTTTGACTACGTGATCAGACTTTTCGGCAACGCTACTCCTTATTGTCTCTTCGCTATACAAGCAATCCACTCTCAATATACTATTTATATGGCATGTGGCGAGCTTGACCTTGTCTCGGCTGGGGCAGTGTTGGCCTAGCATAGGGTCTCATTCTCTCTCGTTACACTGGCAAGGATGATGTTCTTTTCGGTCTTGGACTTGAGTCACAAGGCAATGCTTTTTCCAAGAAGCCAATCTTTTGCGCGAGCACTGGTCCGCGTGCTTTGGTGACGTGAGACACCACACTGTTGGCTGATGACGAGGGAAAAGATAGACATCTTCAGTTAGTGTACATATAACCATCGAATGTATGCCATGGTCTTTTACCTCCGGATTCAGCGGGGATCCTAGGATTGTCGTTATGGAGTATGCTGCTGTATGCACCGCCTGGGTGACCGACAACTACTCAGTTGACGCTTTTATCGTCGTCTCGGGTCTTTTAATTTATACCCAGTGCATTTATTGCATGCATTTCCCTGGATTATGGTTCATGGGCTTGTCTATCCAAAATCGTAGGGAACGAACTACGGCATCGGGATGTTAGAAGTGCGAGAAGGCCCGGTATTAAATGTGCTAGTGATAATAGCGAACATGGCATAACCAGGGGTGAAATCTGTCGAACATTTAGAGATCAAGGTGCAAGATGGGAGTCCTAAATACATATGTAGTCAAACAGAGAAGGGGGGATAAAAATACTGGAAACCTCCTTAGGTTTTGTAATTCCTGGGGCTACCAGATAGCACGCCCCCAACTGACCTCGGTCACAGCTACCAAGTCTTATTCTAAGGGAAAGCGACTGCCCTATGAGGTTTCCATGGAAGACCTTAACTTTTGGTTAACTTTAACAATCAAATGGCCAAGGTCCCCGCACCTCAATGTGCCTTCTTATAATAATATCGATCACATCTATCCATCCTCATAAATACGTACCTAGGTATGGAAGGACGTTTGGCAAATTTTAACAAGAAAATCCGGGAACAAGACGGGAGATCCCGAGGAGCTCCACTCGGGAGAAACCGAACTTTATTTTTGACCACCCCATCCCCACCAGAGCTAGTAGTATTGGACCCTTTCAGACTGTGGACCCATGCTCGGAGTAGGTAGGCCACGCCGGGCCTATGGTGTACCGCTTTTCTATTAGCCTGTATACTGCCACCCACACGCGAACATGTCCCCACCTTCGAGGTACCCTTTGCCTTTAGCGTGAATATTACGGCCAAGGTGGCTAATCCACCCTTGCATGTACCGCGCTAGCGATATTTATATTGGTAATCAACTACAGTCCGCCGTCTGGTTCCCTAATGTATCCCACAACGTTCTTTGACCTTTCCCATCGCGGTCTTCCACTAAACACCACGGGCATGTTCCAAAAAGCCCGACCTCCGGTAAGCGCTATCCAGCATATAAAGTGGATGATTCGGCAAAACCCACACAAATAGATTTTCTATTTTGGCGGTAAACATACCACCGCGATGATCGATACGCTACTGAATAATCTTCGCCCAACCGTATACCGCTTAGAACTCGAGGAGCCCCGTTCTGGGCTTCCAGAAACAGTCATTGTCAAGCAAGAAAAAAACGGACGGGAATCTGAGTTTTTTTTTTAATGAAATATCTACCTACAAGAAGCTACAAAAGCTTCAAGGAACCGTGATCCCAACTCTATTCGGTGAAGGCTCTCTCAATAGGTGCCCGGCCTTCATTCTTTCAGAGATCCAAGGTATTACTTTGCGCGGATCTCGCGAAACTAGTCGAGACGAGTGTCGAAGAGAAGACTCTAGAGTTTCATCTTGAGAAAGAGAAAGCTTTCCATGAGTCCGACAAGTATAATGCTGAGCATTATGACCTGAACCTAGGTGATTTCCACGTCGTGCTCCGTCACCCGTTTTATACTCAAAGCCCTGCACTGTGGATAACGATAATTTGAGTGGCATAGAAAGCCCGGTTCCTGCTGTTCGGTGGGACTCGTGAGATGAGGCAGCATTAGGAGAATCGGGATTTGTCACGCTCCGAAAGGGAATAGTAGCCCACAATGGTTTTCAAGGAGAGAAGAAACCTGCAACGAATTTTAGAGGTCTCTAGGAACTAGGGACTGGCAACACCTACTTTTGGGGTTACAATAACCAGGAGATGGATCCATACCACTGGGACAGCTCCTCACCAAATTTACCCTCTTTAGTCAGGAAGATTTCAGCTGCACATCCGCGCTCTTCGGCTCTCCCACGCACAATATGACGGATATTGCATTAATGGATGCATTTGCTGTATACAGATCTGTCAGTTAACGAGAACAGGTCAATTCCAGGGTTGAGTCTGTGATAAAACTTCCACATACGTTTATCATCTCGATGTAGTTGACATGGCCCCTCTAAGGCCCGCCGCTCCTGATTGGAAGCTTTTAAGGGCCACACCTACCCGACCTGACAATTTCGTGGATTACCTTCCAAATCAGGCCAGTCTAAATATGATGACTAACACACCTTGCTGTCCTCGGCTCCGGGGAAAGTTAATCCCGTACTTGCCTTTGTTGCCTGATAAAGTTGGCACCAAACTGGCACCCCACTTTTCTTCCGACACATCTTTACCGCCTTTCAAACCGCCTACCGTTCCTATCAGCTATGATCTAGCTCTGTCAATTTAATCATATCCGACCTCATACCTAGTTGCTCAATTACTTCACTGCCAAGTACCTTGATATACTTACATCTCTGATGTTTGCAGCAAGAGCATTTGGCCGACAGGCCCGGGTTCTTCCCAAATGGACTCAATTCCGTTGTGTATCGACATTGGAAGGGTCTCCGTACATAGTATGCGATTGTTGCACCTTACAGAGCCCCCCTTGAAGCTAAATTCTTGATAGTATGTGTTCCCAAATGAGCCAGCAAATGGAACCCACGTCTTGTCACTATTACCCTCCGAACCAGTTAACCCAGACCTGGCAATTGGAGTCGCGTCTCAACTGCCACCGACAACGGACTCCTTCAAAGAAAACCCAAAATTCCTGAATATAGTACAAGAAGTGTGCTCGAAATATGCACATGAAGATCCCGATGCCAAGTCTCAAGCGCAGGTCATGGTGTCTGTGGCAGGGGCAAACCTGAACTCAGGCGGTGTGTTATTAACGGGCCAGCGCGGGAGACGTCGTGGAGGCGACTCGAGCAGTGGTGCTAGCGGTCAGGGTGGCGCGGGCTCTGGTGGACGTGGTGGTTGGATTCATATCTCTGACGGCAGACGGCCGCCTGACTATGGGCGGATTGCTTGGTAGGGACTTGCCTGTGTCTCAACATGTTTTATTTCATGGGACTTATACTAATGCCATCCAGGCCCGAGGATATGTTCGGAAGTCTTGAGGTGGATGCCAACGGTCAGTTCGTTGGAGACAATGGCAATTATCAGCCAAGTGGTATGTTTTCCGAGTATATAAGACTCAACAGGCCAAGCTAATACTTAGCAGGTACCTATCGTATCCTAACCCGAGATGGAATGTAAGTATCCCCTTCCTAAACTGGGTCATACTAGGATCAATGTTGATCGATTTTATAGTTTCGGGTTGAGTCCTTTCCTCAGAGAAAAGCTGGTCCAGAAGCTACGAGAGCTTGAGAAGTGATCTCTTCGAAATTCGTGTACATTGCCCACAGAATCCTATGTAAAATATATATCCTCCCTCAACAGTGAACTCGATGCTCTACTCTTTCTTTCCACCTGCATTCGGTTGCTGTTGAAATTTTTTACCCAGACTTTCGTTAACCACAATCCTTTTACATTGGACTGTTATGGACGCAACGCATGTTGCAAGTCAATTGAGTTTCCTACTTTATGGAGCTGAGTTTGATCGATGCATTGGACACGAATGTCGCCTATTGAATATAGCTTGGTCGTGTTGTTCTCATCCCTGCTTGACAAAAGGAAAAGTATATGTATGGGTCAAAAGTAAAAATGAAAATATTCATTTGCTTTATTACATGTATCATTTGTTGAAGAAACTCGTAATTCGTTGCGATCCATCTGCTGCCTTGATTCCACCAGATTTCTTCATAGGGCTATTATGGGTAGCACTGCGCAACTTCTTCTTTTGCGGCGATGGCTCCGCTGGATCTGTACTAATTTTTCGCTTCTTACTTTCCTCCGCATCAGCAGGAGCTTCTGGAGTATGCTCCCTCTTGCCAGCTGGCACCGGTCTTGGGGCATTGTCCTCGGTCCATTCTGAATCCTCAGTAGCGCGGTCCTCGGCGTGGTCCGTCTTCACTTTCGGCGACACAGGCTCCTGTTTTGGAGAGGGATCTAATTTCTCCTGCGTTTTCGTATTGGCAAAGAAGTTTGCAATGTTGCTCTTGTTTTCCTTGCTGTCGACAGGAACAATAAAATTCGGGGAATTGTTTCCAACTTTCCCAACCTCTTTGGGCACAGGATAGCACTCCAGTTCGCCCTCATAGGGCTTGAGAATCGATTGAAGCTCCTTTGACCAGGTCTTTTGGCGGGGGTCCAGCCATTTATTCATCGCTTCACTCCCGGAGTCCAGTATGACGGGCATACGTTCATGCAAGAACTTCAGGTAGGGATTAGAAGAGGTCGTGATCACCGTGTACGTGTAGAGCTTTTCGTCTGAACCTGTTCAAAAGTATTTCGTCAGCCCGAATAATACTTATATCAGAAAGGCCTTCACATGCCCTCATAGGAAACACAGTCCCATAGTCCAGCGAAGCACATCAGTTCCCCGTCTTTGCGCCGGATAAAATGTGGAACTTTTTCTTTGCCACCAGGCCCCTTCTTCAACCACTCGTAAAAGCCCTGGCAGACGACAACACACCTCTTACGTCGCTTCATGGTAGTCCACATCCCCGACTCTTTGGCCAAGGAATCATCGCGACAGTTAATCGTGCGCATCATAGACCCGTAATCCGGCTGGCGCTTCGTCCAGAACGGGATGAGACCCCATTTCATGCTCTGGAGCTTGTATTTGATAACCGCGTTATCTACTGGCTCAGCATCTGGGCTCACTTCTTCTTTTCCCTTTCCCGAATCTTGTTTTTGGTGCTCGCTATCAGCATCTTGCTGAGCACTGTAACTTCCTTTATCGGTGATATCAGCGCGATAGACAGCACCGAAGTTGCCCGGTGCAAAGTTGTATGTCTCTCTGACTGCATCGTCTTCTGGTGCTTCATCCACTTGCATGCCATGTTCTTGCAGGCGGTGTCGGATGTACGCCAAGCGCTTGAGATGGTCAGCTGGCGAATAGGCTAGACGAGGAATCGTAACATACCACGCCCAAAGCGTATCGTCCACACATGGTCACTGTGAGCTAGTATATGTACTGAATGAAGAGATCTCCACGAGCAATGCTTGATCAAATCAGTGCATTTTTCGGACAGAATGGGCTGGAAGGGTCCCCAGCGGGCGACGTCATATCGCGGAGCGGAGCTTGGACCACCAGAAAATCGAGGGCGGCTCTCCATCAACCACTCACCATATACCCTCTCTCCTCTCCCTCTCCATTCTCGTCAATTTCCAAGGTTGTACCAGACAACGACCCGTTGAATAGAACCAAAATTTGAATTTGAATTTTCAATCAGGTATCGCCTCACACGCCCCCAATGTTCCGCGCAGCATCACGGCGCACGAGCGCGCATGCCGCAAAACTTCTACAACCACAACCAAAGAGCCTCGCTCGCTCAATATACATCAACAGCACCACCCGACCAACTCTCCAACCCCGAATCAACAATGGCAAACCACTTGCAAGCCCCTATATCTCCGGTACACGGCACCTCACGATCATGCAGAAAATCAGCCGCAAATACCGCGAGGCATCTAAAGGAATCTGGCGCAAGAACCCCATCCTCATGCCACTAGCAATCATCTCGGTTGTCGGTGGTGCCTTCATCTTCGCCTACATCTCCTATGTGGAAGTGACACGGGTCGGGCCACAGTACCACAAATTCCCGCCGCCGGTGGCCGACGCTCTCCGCACGGCTGTCTATTACACCGAAATCGATCTCAACCCGGCCAAGGCTATGAAGGCGTACAGAGAGGCTCTGCATATAGCATTTGAGATGGGCATACACCCATACTCGGACGAGATTCTTGGGATCAAGCTGCAGGTTGCTATGATGCTGGAGAAGGCTGGACTTGTGAAGCCGGCGATTGATGTGTTGGAGCGAACGAAGAATGAGACTCTGGCCTGGGTGGAGGAAGTCACAGTAGGGAACGCTGCTGCCGCGGCCGAGAAGGTGAAGGAAGCGCAGACGCAGGTGCAGAAGACCCCGGCCAATGTCAAGGTTGACACCGAGGCGATTCGGGAAACGGAAGAGGATCTGAAAGCAGTAGCGCAGTACGAGGCTCGTCAGCGAGATAGAGCGCTCAAGAAGGTTGTTGGAATTGCGATGAAGCTTGGTGAGCTTTACTCCAGCGATTATATACAGGACGAGAAGAAAGCCGAGGCTGCGCAGGTCGCTGCTGTGGAGATTTGTCTGAAGGAAATGCACCGTCGCCAGAGGCTGGGACTTCCTGTTGGAAGCTCTAGCAGTGGAGAGGGGTCAGACGGTGAGGCATGGCTGAACCTCACTGAGATCGCGACGGCGTTGGCTGAGCTTGCTGCTACTTATACCGCCAAGGAGCGGTATGAGCTGGCCATGCCGCTATATATGCGCGCGTTGGATTTGATCCGCGCCGCCGAAGGAACTTCCATATCTTGCAAACAGGTCGTGCTGCTGAACGATGTCGCCACCGCCTTGGTTGGCCAGGTTCAACTACCCCCTAAGTCTCAGCCACAGCAACCTGTTACAGCGGAGCAGACTGTTGAGGCTGCGCAGAAGTGGGCGGAGAAGGCTATTGAAGTTGCCGCGCACATTCAACCCCCGATCCGCGACGAGGAGTGTGATATTACTTGCGTGGTTGCGACGTATAACCTGGGCGAGTTGGCTGAGCTTCAAAAGAAACCAGAGGTTGCTAAGAAGCGGTACACCGAAGCTAAGGCATTGGCTGATGGGATTGAATATGAGGAGGGGAGTATGATGGCCAAGGAGGCCTTGAAGAGACTTGGAAAGAAATAATGGGTAGATCCGTGAAGGCGTCTCTGTTCAGCCTGATGTACATTATGATATAGAAATCTCAGACCATTTTTGTATATGATTCGACGCTCCTCGTGATACATACCAGACCTAGGTACATAGTATGTAGCATTACCCTACTCCGTACATAGATAGCAGAAGTGGGAGCACAAATAAGAGGAAAGATATATAACATGAAAGACATACGGTACGATGGTTTTACAAGATATCTTTAGAAGAAAAATAGGAAACATTTTGATGCCTTAACTGGTATTAGAACATCACACGTCTTGTACAAGATTCCATACATTTTCCATGCGGATCAAGTAGGCTAGACATGTCAGAAAACCTCCAGGCCGGGGACACCTCAGTCCCGGCGAGAAGTGCTTCATTGCTCGTGGCTCATACATCCCAAACCAATGCTCTTCTGGCCATATCTTTTGAACTTTTTTTCAATTCCCTTGTCAATAGATCAAAAAGAGGCTTCTCAAGCTCCGATACAACAACTCAAATCTATGCGCGCGACATAACACCCCAGGCGCGGATCTTGTTGTCGGTGTAACCGGCGAACAGGGTCTGGCCGTCAGCGGACCAGGCCAAGCTGATGCACTCGGGGTCACGGCTCTTCTTGCCCTTCTCAACGAACTCAGGCTTGAGCTCATCAACCTTGCTCTTCTTCTCGAGGTCGAAGATGGTGATGGAGCTGCTGGTGGCAGCGCACAGCCAGTAGCGGTTGGGGGAGAAGACGAGAGCGTGGATCTCATCGCCAGCGGAGAGAGAGTAGAGGTGCTTGGACTCGTTAAGGTCCCAGAGCATGGTGGTACCGTCCTTGCCACCGGAGGCGCAGAGGGATCCGTCGGGGGAGATGGTGACGGTGTTGATGTATCCGGTGTGACCGATGTGGTCGGTCTGGAGACGGCAAGAAGCGAGCTCCCAAACCTAGACGCAAATCAAATGTTAGCGTCGAGACCCTCATAAAGAATGTCAAGTGTCAAGGAAAATTTTTTCCAATCCTTCTCTCATTCAATAAAACCAAAAGAATTTGTTGCTGTGCCCATCAGGCATTGGGTGAAAATTGTCTCATGGCCCCGAAGGGCTCTGAAGTAGCAAATACGTTTATGCAAACATCACGCGGGCAAAGCAAGGCGGGGAGGAGTTTCTGCAGGGAGATTCGGAGTCGATAGCGTACCTTGACGAGCTTGTCCCAGCCAGCGGAGACAATGACGGGGTTCTGGGGGTTGGGGCTGAAGCGAACGCAGGAAACCCACTCGGTGTGGCCCTTGTCGGTGATGGTGAACTTGCAGTCACCGAGGGTGTTCCACAGCTTGATGGAGCGGTCACGGGAACCGGAGACGATCTGACGGTTGTCGGCGGAGAACGAGACGGACAGAACATCGTTGGTGTGGCCGACGAAAGTGCGGGTGGTGTTACCGGTGGAGAGCTCCCAGAGACGGAGAGACTTATCCCACGAGGCGGACAGAGCGTAGGCACCGTCGGAGGAGATCACCTATAACGCAGACAAGACCATCGGTCAGCCAAAACCATTCCATCGTTTTATTTTCATTTTCGAAATGCGCCATCCAAATCCATCTGTCGCATCCAATGGTTTCGTGGTTCATTCGGGAGAAGAAAAACGTACACAGTCAGAGACGATGTGCGAGTGACCCTCGAGGCTGCGCTTGGGGTAACCGTAGGCCTGCTCATCACGGGTAAGGTTCCAGATGATCAGGGTCTTGTCGCGGGAAGCGGACAGCAGCATGTTGGGGCTATTATCAAACATTCCAGTCAGAATTTTGTCCCTTCAAAAATTCAATCCCCAATTCGGGATAGGTCGTTCTTACTTCTCCAGGGAGGTGGCGAGGGAAGTAACCCAGCCATTGTGGCCCTCAAGGGTGCCGCGAAGAACCAGCTGCTCAGCCATTATGGGAATGAGACAATGAAGGAGAGAGAGGGATGGGCGGAGATTGTCGTTGACTCTAGGGGGGGAGGTAAAATCGAGATGGGAGGCAGACGTGCCCGCTCAAGCCCTAAGCCGCTTCGCTGCTCTCCTTGTGTGGTTCCGTGGAGCCCTAATACTAAGCGAAGTGGTCACATGACTTGGATCTATACAGACAAAGGGCCTCGACAATGTATGTATATTGAAGATAGAGAATTGAATGTCCATTTGCATTCAAGTTTTCTCAAGTCATATTCGAAACTAATACTTACTTTGGTCATCTACCCCAATCAGTGAATTCCACACCCATTGATTTCAGTACAATCAAATATACAACATTCTTAATACACGCGTTCTATGGACAATATGACCACTATGACAACTATAGTACAGTTTTGAAATCGACAACATTGATCTCAGTCTCTTCCACATACCCCTTACGAGTTAAACACCTGAACATCAGGCATTCTTCCCAAGCCACCACCACCACCACCTCCAGTCTTCTTATTCTTGGCCTTCTCAAAGCCAGTAGCACTCTTATCGCGAACATGCTCTCTGAGCAGCGTGAGAACCTTAGAGTTCTGCCAGCGCGACGGTACAGGCCGGTAAGCCGCCCTGAAAGCGCCAATGGTCTGCGCCCATTCACCGCTCTTGGCACCGCTCTCCTTCCAAGTCTCGGTGATGGTATCCTCCTTAGGAGTGGAGGGTGAGATATCCTCTGGTGAGTCCTGTGTCGCCCAGTAGTAAATGTCCCAATCGTTTTCATCGAGGAAGCTGTCGTACTCGACGAGCTGATCGTAGTCCATCTTTCCCAGGTAGACATCTGCGAAAGTCGAGAGGAGCAGGTCCGATTCCAGGATTCCGCGCTTGCGGCTTTGGTCTGCGGTGGAATTGGTTAGCTTAAATGGTTCTTGGCATATTTATGCACCAAGTCCTCGGCCTTAGCATTGAGACTGAGTGCAAGCATGCATGGGAACGGGTACGAACATAGCAGGCGTGCCCTCTTCGTGGCTAGCTCCTCCCCGACTCTCTTCAAAGGCTCAACCTTAAACGTAATACCCTCCATCTCACCAACGCCAAGCTCGGGCTTCTGCGCCCCGTTATCCTGACGTCCACCGGTGAAATGCTCAATCCTTCCGGGGTACGGATCAGACGGTCTGTAGTTGGGGTTGGCCGTGTTCAGCATCTCCGGCGGCGCGGGCTTCTGGCCGACATTGACGAAGTCCTTCGTCATGGTGGAGGTTGTGTTGGGCACAAATTGGTTCGGGGCCTTGTTGGCCTGGTTTGCGCGGTACGCCTTTACCTCCGGGGGAGCTTCGTCGCTGCCATCTTTGAGGCGTAGAGCTGTTGCGCCGAATTGGCGGTTTAGTCTTGTGATTGTGCTTGTGGATGATGGCACTGGTCGCGCGAGGCGATGGAGTATACGTGGAGCGAACATCTTGTTGTACAGTATCCTATAGAGAGTTGAGACTTTTTTTTCCCTCTAGGGATGAGGAGTTGGCGTTTGATGCTCGGCTTTGACATCATCCGGTGTAATAGCCTGGGGAACCGAAAAGCTCCTGCAATGCCCGGTGTTTGTTCTGTTTGCAATACTAAACATTCCACTGGAAGGTCGTGGATTACACACTTCACGCAGCGCAATTCTTTAGATTCTACGTGTCTATTGCTGCCTTTGAATTGGCGCACTTTTCGTTTGCTGCCTCGGCCTGCCTATTGTTTTGATTTCGCCAGAATCCCTCTGCTTTTGATCTAGATGATACACTGACCCCATGCAGAAATACAAAGCTCCCCAGGGCTACCTACCAAGATACCTACTACGTAGGCAGTACTATACCAGCATAGATAGATACTGATCAATCTAGGAACGCTCGGGTAATACCTCACTGGGCGAAAAAGGAGCCCTGTGAAGTATAGCTAAACCAACCATCCCGAAGGTATCACATGCGAGAAAGAAATATTATTAGCGCCAGGCTGCAGAAAGCATGGTGTACATTTTATATCATTGAGATCATGACTGTTGAACAGAATGCCACTCGACATTAGAGCAAAAGGATTTGCAATGCAACCGCTGCAAAACCAAAAAGAGAACCATCAAAGATGCAACCATTCCATGGACTAGTAAATCTAGATGAGGTGCTTAGATCTGCAAGAACCAAATAGTCAGTAACCATTTCCAACTTCAACCACAACCACAATTCGACATACCTGAAGTAAGCCCTCAGGTAAACAACCTGCCAAGCACCAAGCCCGATAAGCATACCCATGGTCCCGAAAGCGAACCACTTCACGCGCTCATTGGTGCTCTCATTGGTATCACGCAAACGCTGCTCACGCGCACGCAGGTACTCCATCTCGGTCACGACATCGGCAACCATCTCTTCGATGCGGCGGAGGTCTGTCTCAACGGGCTTGAGCTTCTCCTGCGTTTGGATGCTGTTCCAGTCGCGGGCGTCGGCGCCAATGTCGACGTCAAGTTCGATGGGGCGGGAGGGGTTCTGGATGGTGTCTGATGGGGTGGTGTTGTTTTAGCATCGCTTTCTCTTTAACTCGGGCTGTTTCCCCGGCGAATTGCTCGTGTCCGAGGGGACTACCACTTACTGTGGCCGACAAGCTGGTTCTCAAAGCAGACGTCGAAAGCCGTGTCCGCGGGCGAAGTGAAAAGCTGACGCGTCTCGCCGACGACGTCCTTAGGGCGGCCATACTCATTGCCCATAGCGTCCTTGATCTACATAGAGAAAAGAAGAATTAGTCGCGGTCCACAATTCAGCAATTCGACGGTTTGGCTTTCTCGTCCCAGCAGACCAAGGACGAAATCCCATCCACATCCAGAAATAGTCCACATACATGAATATTGACCTTCTGGCCATCACCCTTCGAGCCGCCAACGATGGCAGTGACAACGACGAGCTGGTCCTTGGAGACGAAGTTGCGAATGCATCGCTCGTTCTTGCCGCCGCCGGAGGTGGCAACGAGGTCGAATTTTAGGGCACTGGCAAGCTGAACGAAGACAAAAAGAAAGCTAAGGATGGCCCTCAGCGTGATTGGTGAGGTGCCCATTGTTGCGGCGTGAAATTGGCGGTTGTAAACACGGATGCTTGCTGTTGATGACACCTGGTAAGGGGAGTGCGGGATTAACTTTGTTCCGGTACCACAGTCTGCGATCTATACTTTGAGCGATTCTTCTTTCACGCAGCAAATATTGCTGGGTCTAATTGTTTCGTATTTACGCAAGCCAAGCTATTTCTACGTGTTGGAGTTATGGTGTTTATAGAATGAAATGGTTTCTGATGTCAGGGCATTGAAAAATAGCCCAAGTATAGAATAAGCATGGTATCTCGAAATCCACGAAAGCAATCAAAGCGACGTCCCAGCAAAGAGACAAAATTAGACAACCCGGATTCCGTATTAATCGTTTAGTCGCACGCAGCAAGGTAGGAAATAATGTGGCGCACAAAAGCGCAAAAGATAGGAAAAAGCCACCCGGTCGTAGCCATAGTAAACAATAAGGAAAAGAGGCCATGAGTCTATGTGAACAAAGAGAAGAGAAGGCGGATGATAGAGATGGCAGTGCTGTTGCACAAAAAAAGGCCGAAGCGATGGACATGATATGTAGATCGTTAGATGAATTAGAACGCTCAGCAAAGCAAGACATTAGTCGAGAATGTCGTCAGGATAACTTCAACCCATTAGGCCTCGACCTTCTTTCGGCGTGCAAAGAAACGGGAGAAGCCACCGTCCTTCGACTTAGAGCCCATTGGTGTTGAAGATCGATTAGGGGCCGGAGGAGGCCCGGTGTTTCGGAGGAAATCCGCCAAATCACCGGTGTCAGTCTGGCGGTTTGAGATGGAAGGCATGGTGCCAGTGTTGCGCTCCTGGCCCACCTTGGCAGAGTAGTTTGATTGGACCTTGGTGGGGGCGTTTTGTGTGCGCAAGGAGTTTTGAGAGGTGCGGAGCAGACGTGCCTTCATGCCCGATGCGCCGGAGAGGCCATTTGATGCAGGCGCACTAATTGCAAATGGCTGTGGGGTTTGTTCAGAGGGAGGGGGAGGAGGAGCGCTGCGCAGGAAATCCATCAGGCTCTCCTCTTCGCGCTTAGGCTTGGGATTTTGTTCCTTTTCCAGAAGCTCTTCTAGAAGAGCGTCATCGTCGTCGTCGTCAATGGCGTAAGGATCTGGAGCACGGCGTTGCTTCCGAACAGGCTGGGGCTCGTCGAAGTCTGTGGCGCTTCCCGATGCTGTAGCATTGTTTTGGTTTGAATCCAGCAGGCCGGACCGCGAACCAAGAGATGCCAAGGATTTATTGGGCGTAGATCCATTACCAGTGCTCACGAAAGAGTTGGATGTGGTGTTATCCAGATGAAGATCATCCGAATCAATGGTGTTGCGGAAAGGTGCGACTGTCCGAGGAATTCGGTGCGCACCTGCAGGCATAGGAGGTCCCTCACGAATAAAGTCGATGAGATCCGAAGTCTGAGATCCTCCCGTCTCGGCAGATCGAGCTTGAAGCTTAGGTCGGTTTCCACGGGAGGCAGTGGAGAGAGTTGATGGAGGACGAACAGGCTGCGTGCTCTCGGCGGAGATAGAGGTCTTAGGTTCGTTTGGCCCACTAGTCGGGCCAGTCGATCTCATGAATTCCGCGAAGTCGCGTGTCGAATCTGAGGGTGAGATTCGCGCGTCCCGCGCCTGTCCAATCTTGCTAGACCTCGACGTTGATGACATGTTGGTCAAGCGCGTAGTAAGCGGGATATGCTTGGGTGACTCAATGGATCTGGTGTGCGAGATTGGAGTCATCTCTCCAGTTGCTTTTGAGGAAACCGAGGCCTGAGGGCGGTGTTTTTCTTCGCCCGGTGGCACGGCGGTATTTAAGAACTCAGCCAGGTCGGAGACGCCTGCCGTCTCTGAGCGAGGAACTGATCGGCTAGGCATGTCAGGTAAGGTCATCTCCCTCACACTTCGCGGAGTAAGGGTGTAATGGATAGTCTCATCACTGTTGATCAACTTGTCCAAATCGGCGATATCGTCGTCTACAGAGTCTACGCTCCCAGATGCGCGACTGGTTTCAGACGAGCTGCGCATGCGGGGCGAACCAGATTCACCCAGTGGTCGAGCCATGAGACCCTTCAACTTGCTAGAAACATGCGATGTTGTAGAGCCAGCAGTCACTGGACGCGCATTCTCGCGAGCACTGCCGAAGCTCCCAGACCGACGGGTTTTAGTGATGATAGATGAAGACGTCGACGTCGATGGCCGAGACATGCGCTGAACAGCGGCTCGCTCAACCGCAGACGCGGACGCGGACGCGGGGGAGCTTCGGTTGCTGGCTGTGACCTCCAAAGGAGCAGGTCTGGGGCGAGTTTTCGATCGCTGCGAATTACCTGAACTAGAAGTTGGGCGAGTGATATCGACGGGGAGAGATTTCGATGTTGACGTTTCGGTATATGCCTCTGATGGCTGAGTCGGAGGGGTGGTGGTCGTGGCCATGTTGTTCTGATCATCGGTCGCATCGTGATCGATAGAAGATGTGACAGCCTCGATGGGGGGTGCGGGTGGAGCCGGCGTGATCTCAACCCCTTGCGTTGAAGGCTGACTCTCCCCAACGGCTTGCATTCCAGAATCGCTAGTCTGTTCAGAGATCGACCTTGCATTCAGTAGGCCGACATCCTTGGAGGATTGTCGTTTTGGTCGTTGTATCGTCGAGGTCAATTTAGGCTTTTCGCATAATCCAGTGCCCTCAATCACTTCTGGATCTTTCTGATTCGGCCGATCGCCCAGGGATACGATGGAGACGCGAGCACTGTTGGATTGATCAGTCATAGCGTCTTCATCTTGTGCAATAGCTCGCAAGGATGCAACCATCTCGCTGACAGGAGGCGTGTCCTCTTCTTCTTCATGCAAGATCGACATTCTCGTATTTTCGGAAGCTTCTGCAGGTGTCTTTTCGTGTTCAGTCGTGACAGCAATGCCAGGTGTAGTAGTTTCGGCTGCGTCCACATATTCTGCCGATTCATCGTCCTCGTACATAGTCTCGAGTTGCTTTTTCTCCGATGCGGTGGGCGATGGGTGGTCTGTTGGCGACTCTGGCTCCTCCTCAGCGGGGTTGATTGTGGGCGCCTCATTAGGTAGAGACCTCGTACGAACATGACGGAATGATTTGCCGGGTTCAATAGCTGACGCACTCACGGGCGAACTGTTTACTGAACCTGGAGATTTTGGCACAAGCGAGGGCGACGAAAACACCATCAGACTACGCGGTCGCACCTTGTGAGCGATAACGGCCTGCATGGTTTGCACCTCCCCATCTTGATCGCCAATGTAGCCCGGGACCTCGATCTCTTGAACGTCGTAATCACTCATTGGCAAGGGGACAGTGGCGGGGTCGAAACGCGGGGAATTCGCAACAGGAAGAGGCTCCCTGGGAGTCACTGGTTCCTCAATCGTCACAATGCTGCTCTTTCGGCTGTTTGCCAGGGAGTATCCACGCGGGCGGAACGATTCACGAGATAGAGTTCGAGAAAGCGTGGTTCCGCGTCTGCGCTGCCTCCACGTTCGCCACAGGCGACCCAAGGTTGCATTCAGGGCCAACTTCTCCATATCGAGATCTTCCACCACAAGTCGGTCGATTCTTTTTCGCTCTCCAGATCCGTTCAACTCATCGCCGCCATTGTTGAGCTGTGCGGACAAACGAGACCGGGATGTCTCGCCGGCAATGACGAGTGCGCGCTCACCAATGTATTCGATGATCGAGGTAAGGAAAATAGAAGCTGCCGGTGTAATATTGTCGACATGGCTGGTAAATCTGCGGGGGGCTCCATCGGTCTCTCCAAGTCTATCTTGTGCGATAAACTCGTCTTCGTCATCCTCTTCCATGTCGCCCAGTCGTGTGTAGACCATGCAGCGTAGACGAGTTAACTTCCATGAGCGTACTAGATCAAAATCGCCGCCAGGCTCCTGGCCACCGCGGAATTCCGTCTGCTCATCGTCCGCTCCACCCATATATTCGCTCAACTCCTCTTCAGCTGAGGCCACAACTTCCTTGGCCAGGCGGGGCTTTAGCACCTCGGCCATGGCGGGTCGAAGGCATGCGAGCTGAGTCGACTTGGACGAAGCGAGGATGTTAAACAAGAGGTTATCGAGGAATCCGTTCAGGAGCGATAGCGCGGCCGGGGTCACCAGCGCCGTGGCGCCGGCCCCGGTTTCCTCATCCTCAGCGACAAAATCGGCGGCATTGAACTCCTGGTCGGCAGAGATGATCTCTGAAGCTGCAGATGGTGAGATGAACGCTGGGGCCGGGTTCACGGACGGTGGTGACATGAGGTTGACTCGAGAAAACTGCGAATCGGTAGAAACGACGCTGGGGCTGCGCGAACGAGACGCGGCCCCGGTATCCAGGAAGTCGGGTACTTTGATGGATTGCATTGTGTAGCCCAGGTATATTTAGGTCGAGGGCTCGAGAACTCGAGGGCTTTAGTCTGCCTCTTTTTCTGTGTTCCTTCGCAGACCTCGAGTTGGACAGGAAGGCGCTGGGTAGAAATCGAAATTTCTAAATCATCCTGTACTCCCAGAACGTCAGTCTGACACGATTCTGCGGGTGAAATCTGACTTATGAATGAAATTTGGGGGCTTGTACGACTTGCATGCGCAACTTTGCCCGGACGGGTCCCCGTGACAATGGAAGGGTGGATTTCCAACTTACCCGTTTGTATCAGAGATGCGATCAGTGCTCATACCGCATTGGCATAGGGAAAGTAGAAGGAAGCAAAAGAATGAAAGATAATCACCCGTGAAGGCCAGGAGAGAGAGAGAGAGAGAGAGAGAGAGAGAGTCAGGAGTAATTATTCCATCCGAGTCAGTGGGGACTTGGGAGCATTCGGGGTCGACTACCGAATAATTTATGGAGCAGCTGCAATTGTATACAAATCTTACAATCTTACCTGATTACACTTTTCTTTTTTCTTTTTTTGGGGTTGCATTGTAAAGACCCCTGTACCTTATTTAGGCTATTCCTCTTATTTTAAACGCTATACGGAGTATGGAGTAACCTATTCACATATATTGATTGTAGGCAGTTATTGTGTACTATGTACTCCGTATATCTTATTGAATTATTCGGTCTTCCCCCTTATTCGGAGAAAGAGGTAAAGGAAACCCCATCGCAATCGCGCCCCACGGGAAAAAAAACAGAACAATGTTCCAGCGATCGGCGCGCTAAAGTGCCCCGCTCGCACCTCGTTTCAGGCCCATTGGTTATGGGCAGCCAATCATTGAATGCGGTTCCATGGATTTGGGCGGCGGGGGTCTCAGTTAGCCTTTAGCACCATTCCTTTCTTGTACAATTATTGATTTTTGCCTCGACTCATTCCTAAAAAGAAGTTTGCCTCAGGTGCACGCAGGGTATATGTATACGATTTTAAGGTCTCGGGAATTATTTGTAATTATGATATCTGATATCTGCGTATCTCATTTAAGTATGACCCGCTAATACTACGGGGCACATTCGGTAGTGCAGCTGTTAGCGCATAACATCCTTTTCCACACGTTCCTCAGCCGTTCCACAGGTCCCAGGGGCACACGAGGATAAGCCTGTGGCGCAGAAATGCCATGCTACGGGTACCCGGTCCCCATTTTCCAGTTTCTGGAAACTTTATGTATACATATTGCACCATTTGAACCCTTGGAACACTATAACATCTGAGACAAATATCTCAAATTATATCAATTTCCCCAATCAGCTTCTGCTTAGGCTAAGTGGCCCCCTATATGACGCGCACCCCGTACCTTCCTCCAAGGCTGATCTGAACCATTTATTGACCAACTCTGGATCATCCAATCAATTCCTTTGTCAAATTCTCACCCGTGGAAGACCACCCATTCATTTCTTGGGCCTCCTACCTAAGCGAATGAGAGGCTGAGAACTCAATCTCATCTTATATGACATGCTGTAGCTGAAAATGTGAGAATACGAAATACAGAATGTACAAAATACGGAGTAATCCGATCCTCCCGTGTCCATCTGAGCATTCAACATCGGAGATGACAGGACTTCGGGTCAAGTGGGCCCATGTGGCAATGAACAATAGGGTTATGGCGACTATTGCCAGGTACTCCAACGTAGCGCGCACTAGCAGTAACTAACGATCACAATGGATATTGTCACAACAAGACATGAATCATGCAAGGATATCAAGTTTCCTCCCAGAAAAAGCAAAGAATAAATGTACAACGCACAAATTGTTCTTGCACCTTGCAGGGCAGTTCGATAGATCTAGTGGTATATATCAGATCCCATTTTCATGCATATTCCCTGATCTATACGGGGGTCCCCTCAGCCCTAGAAGCAGCTTACTAGTATGTGCAGTACCAACATCCCAGGACGTCGTCCAGGTACCGACTTCAGCCCATCTCACGCAAGAGTTTCCCGTATCGCACGACGAAACCCTACACGTTATATTCCGTAGCCAGAGTTGAAATATCGTCATTCTCACTAATTCCTCAAAAATCCCTCACCCAACGGGCCCCATCTTCATTTCCATCCCGGACAAAACCCCATCTCACCATAGCACGCGGCGATGACTACAATTCGTAATCCATCAGGAAAAGACTCGGTTCCCCTAGCGACCCCTGGCCCTAGAATCAGCGTATGTACTCCGTATGCTACGTATCCTTGAACTCCATTGTTGGAGCTAACATACCCCATATGGAAAGAAAGACTCTCCACTCTAGCCTCTAGCTGTCAGACCCTTCGTAACAATCCTTCCCGGGTCCACAGTCTAGCGTGTACGGGGACTCCAATAAAGCTAAGGATCCTGCCGTGATCGACAATAGACTGATTATTCGGCTTGATAGATTAGCCGAATATCTCCGCAATTTCTTCATTTATGTATTTCTCCGTGGGATGCTTCACGCTTGTCACTCATACAACGTTCCTAGATGATATAATATAGTATACGGGGTATATTGTATGCACTGCTCTACATGTGCTTTCTCATTGGCTCCTCGATCACCGACCCGCACGTTATACAGCCGAATATTTTCCAAATTAGGAAAGTCGTGATCGTCGATGATCGACAGCGAGTACCAGGGACAAGGAAAATGACAGAGAAAAGAGGAATCAAAAACCTGCTTCGGCCCGGTCATGTTCACCGCATCGTTCTAAACGACTAAATGAAGCCCCCTAATCCGTATTCTCTGCTTTAGTGTACGTTTTCCCTTTCTAAGGTTCCTCCCCGGGCTGTCCGTGCTCTACACCGTTGTGATCGACAAATTTAATTTAAAAACGGCGATTCGACACTTCGACTATTGATATGCACGAATCGTTATTATATGATATGTTACGCCGTTGTGGTCGATAAGAAATAGAATTGGAAACGGCGAGTCGATACTTCAAATTTGGGATATGCACGAGTCATGTTTATATGATATGTCACTCCGAAACGGTCACATTTTCTCCGAAGGCACAGGTGCATGGTTGATAGATCCAAGTCTACTAAGCACACACATTCGAATTCCTTTGCTTCAGTTGGATTTACTGTCGTCGTATGCCAAACCCCGAAATCCCGGGGTGATTTTCACTGCATGAAGATATACATGTACGATATATCCGTCATACACTAACTCCCTACAGCATACTACAACATATGTACTCCGTACACGCATGGAACTTGTAACCTGTGGAGCTTGGCAACATCCGACCCATTATTTTGTGTCACTCATCATCTAACTACCAAGCTAGCACCCGTCTACATTTTCGCCCCCTTCAAGTATGAAACTGCCGACAATTCCCGCTGACCTTAATGGAGCCAAGTGGATAATTACCCATTTGCATGGAGTCCACATGGAGTCCCACATGAAAAAATGGAGCACAAGAACAAATAAAAAAAGAAAGTCTCCTATAGGATGGTTCAGTAATAATTGACCCCGTTGAGCCGTACCTATCGAAGGGAATCCATAACACTGTGTACGGAGTACGCGGAGTACAACCACCATCACTAGCACTAGTGCAAAAGCCGCACACTCATCCAAAAATACATCAGCCCACCCTTGCCCTGCAAGGAACGAAACCAGAAATTCCCCGGGCTGGAACGCCCACTAGTGTCTGGGCCTTGTGTTAGCAGGCATATGAGGGATGAAGGGGCTTGCTCGGCGTATCAGACGTGTCAGAGGAGTGACAGGGGATACCTAAAAGGAGAATGGCGTAGTATAATACCTGTGTTAGTGTGCATGATAATTCACACCCAGCATTAAATGTTGGAATTAAGTACCTTAAATGTGTCAGTGGTTACTAGTAGTCAAAGGAAGGATTTCTGAAACGTATGTCGGGGCTGGAGGTACTTGCCAGTGGTTTCTTTGTTGCTTACGTTACACTGTACGTATATACCTATAACGTTACTGTGAATATCTACTACAATATAGGTATGAAATAAAATGCAGGGATTTAAGTATCTATAAGGCATATATGTGTACAGCGCGACCTTGAATGTTGAGTAATTGGGACTCGGAATGGTTGATGTGAGGCTAAAAAATTGTTACATGAGCTGCTGCAATACTAGAGGGTTTACCTAGGTATGCTTCGATGGTGATCTATCTCGAAAAGTGGCCGGTTCTGTACTCACCTTGTCTGAGACTGGCTGTAGATGGATTTCCGGGCAAAACGGGGGCGAAATAGACCGCTTGGTCGGGCATCATACGAGATTACGATGGCAGGAAATACAGGTTAAGCTACGTCTAGACCATCAACTCGGGAACATCTGAAGGTTTGAAACTGTTTTTGATATCAAGTGCTAGTTCGGGAAATACATGACCACTGTCAAATCCTAGTCCGAAAGCAACTTGTGAAAGATTTGAATGCTTTTTCCTGGCCAACTAGAGCAGTCCCATTGTGTACCCCTCGCCAGATAGTCGGCGAATCCGAAAGAAAACGTTTTCTCATAATCGTAAAGTCGTGGCATTTGTTTGCCTATGTGCAAGCAGATCTTAGACCTGTGCAGGCAAGGTTTTGGTTCCGAGTTCTTGCGCAATGCCGCCAGCGAAGAAACTCAGCTCATCAGGACCGATGTCGACCCGACCACTCGCCAATCTGTCCAGCAGGAATTGCTCGATCTTGTTCAAGAGAGCTTGGTGGTGAGCCAAGTTTAGGGTCGACGAGTTTGTACCGTTTGGATTGCCGGTTTGCTCTTCTGCGCGGAGTCTGATCAACTCGTTGAGCTCGTCTTCGGCGAGAAGGTTGCAGAAGGTACCAGTGACATGGTTGGAGACTAGGTCGAGGTACAATGAAGGCGCACCCTCTGCATCCACGAATTCGGTGTCCTTGCCCAAGCGAATCTGGTCAACCTGAACTCGAAGGTATGTTTCGTACTTCGGGGTGGCAATCCCATGAATTCCATTCATGTAAGCGACAAAGAGACTACAGTCCAAGTCCACGGCATCACGCGAAAACTCTTCTGGTTGGTTGGTAGATCTGCGAATAAACTCTGGATGGCGATCTTCATTTTCGTCGGACTCGGCGATGTCCATTTTGTCGAGTTGATCCAGAAGTGTTTGAGTGCCTTTGGAGTCCCGAGCAAGCATCATCATTTCATGGCAGGTCATTTGCTGACCAGGACCTTCATCATCCGATACTTCCACGCTGTCAATGTACTCCACCTGCGGGTCAAAGCGTACAGAGTTCTCCTCAAAGGAGATGAAGGCATCGTCAAACGACTCTGTGTGATCCTCATGGGTCTCAGGGACGTCACCATGTGTTTCATCCCAGACTGAGAAGTCTGAATCACCACCATCATCCTCTTCGTCAGATTCATCGGAGAGTGCATCGTATTCGGAATCAATTCCATCCGAGCTATAGCCCGATTCCGAATCGGACTCTTCGTCAGTGTCAAAGGTAATGGTTGAAGTTTTAAGGATCGATTTCAAGAAAGGACGCAAAGTCGGTTTGGTAGCAGAAGTCGATGCACCTGACTGAGCTGGGTTGCAACCGTTCGATGTGACTGAAACTTCATCCGAGCCATAGCAGCTATCGTGGGAGAAAGACATCTCGAGGTTGGAGAAGGTAGAGGAGACAGAGCCCCAAGAGCCTCGATGGAGGGTCGAGGTACTCATTTGCTCAGTGATTGGTTTGTCCATGCTTTCAGCGGGACAGTTCCTGGACGGTTTCTTTGATTTGCCGAATACTGCCCAAAATATCGAGACTTAAAGAGGGCTCTGGGATCGTAACCGAGCACTCCTAGGCAGGAGAGAGTTGTGGAAGAACGAAGTCGGAAAAGGTGCGATCAGTGAGTCGAAAATGAATTAAGAGAATAGCAAGGGCATCGAAAGCCTGCAAAGCACGGTGAAAAGTGCATAGTGGAGGCACACGGGAATCGTGTAAAAGCCTAAGGAAACTTGTCCCCAGCACAAATGATGGAAGACATGATTTTCCGATAGACGCTTTGTGATTAGATGTAGAAGGTTGCTTTCTTGCCAGTCTGATATGCGGAACAAGATGGTCGAGACTGGTTGCTGTGGTAATTCGAAATAAGTTTGTATCGGTCACGGATAACACAGATGCCAAAGGTTTTGTCGATATGCATATAGGGTACAAGAAGGTGGCAAGGAGAAGTCGTGGTGTGTTCGCGTGACGCAATGAAAGCGGTGTTGGAATGTTGCGAGAGTAGCAAGGGTCGCAACGAAGGTCGCTTTAAACAAGAAGAGAGAGAAAAAAAAAGGGCGTATCGCAGACGAAGGGTGCGATAAGAGGAGACGATCGGATATGAAAGTAGGAAAGAGAAGAGTGGCCCACGTTTCGCGGGGTGTGACGGAGGGGCAAAATCCGGGTTGAGTCACGTCGACTTTGAAGTAAAGGCGACGATATACAGCGCAGATGAGGAAGTGCGAGAGCACAAACTGGGTGACTGCCGATAAGCAGTAACAGTAGTGGAGAGTTGAGAGTCCAAAGGTCACAGTGTGAAGTGGCCTGGGAGGAAAGGAAAAGAAAGAGAGAGGAGGGTTCCTTACCTTTTGGGAGGTCGGAAGGGTCGCCCCAATTTCTCGTCATCTGACTCAGCCGGAACTTGACCTTTTTGGGATTTTACCCTTTTCTTTCAAAAGGTTTTCTTTGTTACAGAGTCATCCGATTTCTAGATCATTCCAACAATGCATTTCCATCATTTGTCTATTGTTATGAATACCTAATTATAACGCTATCCCACCAGAGTGCCAAGTGCGCAATATCAGCCTTGGGAGACAATAGCCTCGGGAGCACCGGAGTACAGAGTACAGAGCACCTCTCAGCCGGGAATTGCTTTTTTTAGTGTCACACTCAGGATTTTCATCACAATCTTTCCCTCTAGGCATATGATATTAATGCACATCTCCTAGGCGTATATATGGCTTATTCTCAAGTCCTTGCTGATTGCATACACCTTGCAAATATCCATTGTTGAATGGGCCACCCGCTATTGCTGCATCACTAACATATCACCGAAGTGTATTGCTTTTGACTCTTCCAATACCCCTTTCCGTTTTTTGTCTCTCTTTTGAAATCTTGCTTGGGCCGGCCTCTGGCTGCATTCCTTCCGCATTAGCGCCTTAGACTCTGTTTGAAGGAATAGGCACAACTGCATAACAGGTTGCAGGCCTATCAGGCTGATCCAAAGCGCCTTGGAACTTCAGCTCTACCAATTCTTCGGCTCAACCCAGGGTTTCCAGCTGTGCAGTCTCGCCATCTATGTTCATTGGTTGGGTATTGGTCACTGAGCTCAACCCAGACAAGACAAGGATGCCAAAGGAAGCAACACATATCGAGACACCCCGTGGAGCACCAACGCATTACACCCCATTGGTGGATTCAAGAATTACCTAAACACAATTGGCTAACCTTGGAATGATATCATTTTGACAAGAAAGCCATTGAAGGACACTACGCTTTGACAAATGGCACTTGAATTCTTTCAAAGGGAAAAAAAGGAGGCGTCAGATCCTTATCTCATGCTGAAGAAAAGACTTGGTCTTTACTGCATTCAAACATGGCCTTATCTTGATCAACTTTATACAGTCCAAATATAGAACATGGGGTCGAAGCAAACACTCCCAAATAAGGGCCCTGGACGGCGATCTCCTGCAGGTCAAGGTTCTCTAAATTTCCGAGCAAGATGCGCATACACACTGGCTTCCCAGGAAAATCTGTCCTTCTCGAATATCTCAAATTCTTCTGTGCATTGTTCGGGGGGAAAAGGGGGTAACATTCCGCCCAGCCTCTACGTTCCAACCCACATTCCGGACCGTCTATCAACAGGGCATTGACCAATCGACAAAACCACCCCCCACCAATTGGATCAATTGGCTAATCATGATGAAGCAAATGAAAGAAGTGTCTAGCCAGATTGCGCGGCAGATCATACTGTCACCCAAGTCGACTCTCCGGGCGGTTGATGATGATGGGATAACAGGTATCATGACGTTTACACTGCAACCTTGGAAGTATCAACCTTGGAACTTGATAGGCGATCATCCTTTTGCCCCAGCTGTTTGGCTAGTCCTTGTTCCTTGGACAATCCTGAACGGCTCGGAGAGCGTTCCGACCCATTTCCTTTCCTGAGTGCTCTTACTCCGTACAGGTTATGTCGATCTCTAATTCAAGGTATCGGGTCAACATGCCTAAGGCCTCCCCAGACCCGCTTCACTAGCTCATTTGGTGACTGTTCCACTGCTTCTGGTTTAGTTAAGGAGGGTTACATTCCTGTGGGTGGCTATCCGGAACAAACCCTCTTTCGGGATTTGACAAAGATCAATAGCTCGGCTAGCCATTCATATTTGCGCAACTACGATTGGCTTGGAGAGCTTAAATCATTCTTCTGGGAGGTTGGTGGGGCCGGCCAGAAGCCAACGGGGCCCTCTACAGCACATTCCTTGTCCATCTTTAGAGCACTTGGAATGTGTCCAGAAATTCCGAGGCTGGTGTCCCTGGCAGCCATTCAAATAGGGCTTGCATCTGTTTGTTTGCTTTGCTTTCTTTGCACCATCTGCAGTGTTTTCTTTGATTGACAAACGGTCAAACATTCAAACATTTCAAACCAAACACTTTCTCTTTGCATCCTTTGCACTTCTCGGATATCCGGGTCGATCCCCCCGATTCCCAAACTTCCCCCAAGAGCCCTAAAGAGCCTCTCATTGGTTGTCCAATCACATCTAGTCTTTGAGACATCTAGTCGCTGACTACACTTTTTGCCCCGTTCTTCTAATATTGTCGCTGCAAACGGAAAACAAGATGTTCGCCCAACAATACGACCATTCGTTCAATGACTTGTTCAACCAATACGTCAATATGGAAACTAGTGCCGTTGATGGAAAGGATTCGGCGTTGTCCGATTTTGATCAGCTTTTTCCACTAGACTCGCTGTCGAGTGACTGTGGCGATCTTCCACCCACTGTCTCCACTCCCAAATGCCATCAATCACCGCAACCCTGGAGTAATGAGTGGTCCCTGCAGGATGACGGGGCCGCTGCCGATCCTTTTGCTTTTCATGACACCGTCCACCCCTCTGCAATCTCGGATGTCAATCTGAACAACTTTGAAGTTCCCCCTCGCCCTACAGCAACCCGCGGTCTGTCTACCTCGCCATCCACTCCTCCAGCTACCCCTAGACGGAAGCCTACCCAGAGTGCTCTTATCACTCCCAAATCTATCCGCCACCGCAGCCCGAATGAGCGTCGCTCTCATCTGCGCAAGCAAAGTTTCTCCCCCAGCTTAATGCGCTCTTCCAACCTTTCTAAAGCAAGAATGGCATATCCCGAGGCTTGGGCCCAGCGACTTCAGAACTTCAGTCTTCACGGTTCCGAAGATCGTCTGCCGCTGTCACCTCCTCCATCGGATGTCCTCATTCAGCATGAGAACATGCCTACCGAACAAATCATGAACCAGCATAGAGACTCAGCAGAGATGCCTCCTCAGTACGACGCAAGACTATACCAACAGTCTCCTTCAGTTTCAATGCCATCGCCGAACATCGCAATGTCAGCACGGCAGCAACAGCACTACATTGCTCAGCCAAGCTCTTCCTCCTTAACCAACTCCAGCCCTTCTTCCGCAGATGATATGTTCTCTTCGTCTCACTCATCCGACCCCCATTCTCTCTCCTCTTGGCAATCCGACACTCTTCATGCCTCATCTCTCTCTTTCACTCCAGACCTCCAAAGCCAAGATTCTCAATGGTGGTCTCCCATGCCTTCTCGGGTCGCTCAACAACAGGCCGCTTACCTCACATCTCCCACGCCTGTCCGCACCATGCAAAGCGTTGGAAACCAAAATGACATGATGCAAGGAGGACTAATGATCCAATTTAATCCCTCCTATGATGTGTCGGCGGACCACTCCTTCTCATCATCCAATATGCTCCCTGCCACCCCTCAAAAATTCGACACCTCCTTCACCACCTCCCAAGTCCACAACATCTCACGTTCACCATCTCTCTCTCCCAAGGCCGGCACATCACCCAGGGATACCCGCAATGTATCTATTTCTAAGCCCACTCATAGCCGCACTCACAGCCGCAAGCTCTCCGGCCAGAGCATGAATGCCCCCAAGCCCGCCAAGGCATCTGGCTCCTCGTCCCGAGGCTCAAACAAGTCTGTCAGCGTATCGTTCGTCAACTTTACCGCTCATGACAGCAAGAAGATTCTGACCGGGGTTGCTCCTTCCGGCAGTTCCAAGACCAAGGCTCGCCGTGAGCAAGAAGCCCGCGATAGACGTCGCAAGCTGAGCGAAGCCGCATTGAGGGCCGTGCGCAGCGCTGGCGGCGACGTCGAAGCTCTTGAAGCTGTTCTCTGTTAAACTTGTTTTTTGATTTGATTTTCTTTTTCTGCTTTTTGTCTGTTTTTCCAGCCGGTGTTTTATGGTTATATCATTGGGAATATCTGGTTTGCTTTTGGAGTTTACGGTTTTGCTTTCAGGCCTGAGCCCGGGTGTTTACACCCCCAAAATGTTAGACTATTCTAATATCTAGACTCTTCTGTGGATATCTAATTCATAATACTTTGTGACTATCCAGCCTTTGCTGTAGATTCTTTTTTAATTTTTTTTTTTATTTTTGCGCTTTAGAGGTATCGAGACATATCCCGTCTTCTACTAAACTAGGGAGCCTCCTCTTCTTTTTGATCCTGCTACTACTATTATTACTACTGTGACTTTCGGTGGCTAACTTTACTTTTTATCCTCAGTCCCCTATACTGAGTCCCCCATATGAATCCTCCATACTAAGTCCCCCATACTAAGTCCCCCATACTAAGTCCCCCATACTAGGAACTCCATATTAAGAACTCCATACTAAGCCCTCCATACATACTCCAAGTCCCATACACAAGTCCTATCTATAAACCTACAACGCGCGTTTCATGCTCCGGTGCCGACTATAAATACCAGCCCGAGCAATTTCTTCTTCTTCTTTCTTCCTTCTCTCCCCACGATACATACAAACTGCTTTGGTGAGTATGTACTTTGCTTCCTTATACACTGAATTGCCCCTATGCCCTTCTATTGCATGCCAGTACCTCTGATACTGGCAAAGTGAGCCAGTCCTCTCTGCATCTCTCACTCATTGCATACATATGTTGCTATGTATGCATTTGCATTTACCTCACTTTCATCTTCACCAATCTCATTTATCTTTCATTTGCTCTCACTTGTTACTCCTTGGTTGCTACATATATTTTACCCCAAGCTCTGACCTGCAACACACCCTTCTTTCACTTGCCATCTCACTAAGATCAGCTATTCTGCTTGCATCTCAGCCTTTATTTGTTGCTCTTGGTTCATTCTGATATCCTTATTTGCTGCTACGCATTTGCTTTTTCCTGGTCTACCTTGATTTCCATTTCTCTTCCTTCAAACCCTTTCTCTTGCACCATCATCCATCTCTCCGCATATCCCTCGCTGCATGAGATATTCTATCACTGTGTTCTATCCTACATCTTTCTTGCATCACCATCTCCATTGACATTGTCACTGGCATCGCTCTTGGCTGTGGGTTGGGCTACTTGCCTTATTGCATTACATGCCCTACATTGCCCATTTCCCTGCTCCATCGGTCCGTCTTCACATCACTATCTTCATGCATCTCGATAATCTAATGTTCATCGTTATTGACGCATAATCACAGATCAACGAAGCCAAACTCGACTTTTCTTTTTCCTTTTTTGAGAAAGGAAACCTGCGATAGACAAGATAGCGCTTGTCCTGTTTCGAAATTTGTTCCTCTCTTTTTCCTGTCGTCTTCACCTATCTGGAAATACCCAAACAACTGGGGTTTTCGAGTCCTTGTCGTCGCTTACCCTACTTCCTCAAATACACGCAAAGTTTGCAGTCTCACTTCATCATTTTCTATCTTTACGACTACCTATTTTCTCTAACAGACATTCGTCAAAATGTCTGGACGTGGCTACGGTGATCTGCCCATTCGAGGCGGCCGTGGTGGTGGCGATCGTGGCGGCTCCCGAGGCCGCGGCGAAGGTGGCTCAAGCGGCCGTGGTAGTGACCGCGGTTACAGCGGTGATCGGGGACGTGGCAGTGACCGTGGCGGTGGTCGTGGTGGACGTGGCGGGTCTGAACCCCCTTCTGGGTAAGTTTATATGTTCTATATCAGGGAAACTCATATCTAACATGCGCACAGAATGTTGACAGACCCGGTTGAAGCTCCCAGCGTTCGAGTCCAGGCATTGGAGGACAAGTACGTTACAGAGTCAGCAAAGGCTCGTCCAGAATCCAACATTTTGGCTCGGCGTCCTGGCTATGGCACTCAAGGTCGTCCGACTGTGCTTCGTGCCAACTTCTTCCCCATGGAGTTCAAGCCAAACATCAAGTTCCATTCCTATCGGCTGAAGATCAAGCCTGAGGCGAAGAAAGGCCAGCAAAAATTCATTCTTGAGAGCATGTTCCGCAAATACCCTCTGTTCAACAAAGGAATCGGCGTTGCCACTGATGGGGCCACTGAGATTGTTACGACCGAGCGACTCCCCGAGAATCGAGAGCCATTCCATTGTTCCATGGGCGACGGAAGTGGGACATCGAAAGCCTACACCGGCCCTTGGGAGGCCACTTTGGCCTTGGAGAACGCTTATTCTCCAGCTGAGATGCTTGCGTGCCTTGAGGACGTCAATCACCGAGAGGAACTTCCGAATGAAGCACCCAGTCTCCGAGTACTCAACATTCTCATGAGTGCTTATGCCTACAAAGATTCTGGCGTCGCCATCATTGGCAAGGGCCGAAACAAATTCTTCCGGATCGACAACCGAAAGCAGTCAATGGACATTAAGGGTGGCCTTGAAGCCATTCGTGGCTACTACTCAAGTGTCCGTCTTGGTGCTGGACGAATCTTCCTGAATTTGAATGTTAGCCACGGGGCATTCTTCCGTCCATGTTTGCTGACAGAAATAATCGATGACTTCGCAGTGGTCCACGGAACAAATGAGGACTTCCTGCACCGGGTCCTGAAGGGCTTAAAAGTGCACGTCCTGCATCTGAATTCTCGAGAGAACGGATCTGGGCTGAAGGAAAAACCTATCAAAACAATCTTTGGAGTTGCCACTCTTAGCGATGGATGCAAAGGCCCCCATCCCCCGAAGGTTAAACATAAGGCAGCTAGTGCGGAGAACGTGGCGTTCTGGATGGGAGATGAGAGGAAGGGACAATACGTGACGGTTGCCGAGTACTTCGCCAGACGTATGTTTGCTGCCTCTCAGTCAATATTTGTGGTACAGTTTGCTAATAGGAAGTAACAGAGTACAACAGGCCACTGGATAGGCCAGTGAAAATGCCGGTTGTGAACGTTGGGACGCCTGACCGTCCCGTTTACCTTCCTGCGGAGCTTTGCGAAGTCCTCCCCGGGCAACCCTGCACGGCAGAACTAGGACTCATCCAACGACAGAACATGATCAAGTTCAGCTGCCGCCGTTCTCCTCAGAACTATGACTCCATTATGACCGAAGGACTGAAGCTCATGGGAATCTCCGAAGGACATACCAAGGCGGTAGGAATCAAGCCCGGCAAGGAGATGATCACTGTAGCTGCACGAATTTTGAATCCCCCGAATCTGCTTTATGGCGGCAAGAAGACCACTAACCCTCGCAATGGCTCGTGGAATTTGGTCAACACAAGATTTTCCCAGTGCGCCAGCATCAGCAAATGGACCGTTCTTTGGATTCGGAAGCGCGGGCTTCCCAAGCAAGATGTAAGTCCTATTCCCATGTTGGACGGATTCTACCGGAAAATGCGTGACCATGGCCTGACGCTTCCGCCGTTCGATAAACCGCATCGCGAGGTCCTTCTCGGCAAGGATGATAGAGAGAATCGAAGTCTGCTCAAAGACATGTTTAAAGATCTCGCGAACAAATCGTATCCTGTTTTGGTTATTGTGCTTCCTACCACAGAAGGCAAAATCTTTGACTACGTCAAGTATGCCGGAGATCTTAGGACTGGCATCCTTACCCACTGCATGTTGTATGATAAGGTCATGAAGAGCAACGAGCAATACTGGAGTAATAACGCTATGAAGATCAATTTGAGAATGGGAGGATGCAATCAACTCCTGCAGCCGGCGAACGCACGCTTCATTGGCGCAGGGAAGAGCACCATGGTCGTTGGCTTGGATGTCACTCATCCGTCGAGTGCAGACCCGGATGTCTTCCCCAGTGTTGCTTCCATCGTTGCCTCTACTGATTATCGTATGGGACAATGGCCCGGTGAGGTTCGAGCCCAGGTGCGCCGTCAAGAACACGTGGAATTCCTCAAGGAAATGATGCTTGGCCGGTTGAATTTGTGGCAAAGGAGCAACAATGGCAACTTGCCCCAAAACATTCTGGTGTACCGTGACGGTGTTAGCGAGGGTCAATACAACATGGTCCTTACGGAGGAACTTCCAAAGATCCAAGCTGCTGCCAAAGCGGTATACCGTGGAGCCATGCCCAACATCACCATCGTTGTTTGTGGAAAACGTCACAACGTGCGCTTCTACCCTACCAACGCGAGGGACCAAGATAGAACATCCAACCCACTCAACGGATGCGTTGTTGATCGCGGAGTAACCCGCCCTATGTACTGGGACTTCTACCTGCAAGCCCAGGCTCCGCTCCAGGGTTCCGCTCGTCCAGCTCACTACATTGTCATCCACGATGAGATTTTCACAAACTCCAAGGCCAATCCGGACCGCAAGCCCGTTGATGTGCTGCAAGAAGTTACTCACAACATCTCTTACATGATGGGCCGTGCTACTCGCTCGATCAGTTACAGCACTCCTGCTTTCCTGGCTGACAAGTTCTGTGATCGTGGCCGAAAGTATCTGTTGGCTTTCTACCATGAAAATAATCAGCAGGTCCGTGACACCGAAAAATTCAGTGGTGATACCTTGAGTATTTCGCGCCATTGCCCGAACAGCATGGTCTACATCTAATTTCACCGTTGTCATTTTCTACTTTCTTGTTGATATTTGACGTTTTTTTGCCGATTTTTTGCCGATCATTCCAGAACCTGGAGTTCGATACCCTTTTGCTATGCTCTATTGTTCTTTGAAATTGTTCCTGAACTTTGATGTTTGCAATGACTTTCATTGCTGAGCTGGAAGATTGCTGAGGCGAAATCTATGAAAAACCACAAAAATAAAAAAAAGGGTGCAATGTCCTTGCTTTTCTTGCAAGCTAGAGATGTGCCTATGCTGCAACAAGTGTGAAAAATTGAAAAACACAAAAAGAGGAGTTTTACTTACTTTCGATTTATTGCGATGTCTTTGCTTGTCTTGGATGACACTTGCGCTGCAGCATGGAAACCACAGAAAAATAAAAAAAAGGGGATGTTTATATGTTAGAGTACCACAAAAAATTATTGAAAAAAAAATTATGAAAAAAAAAACTATATGCCTGCGTAGGCGTAGTCACTAGACTTACTGTTAGTATAGTTGCAAGGACCGAGAAGAGAGTGGTAAGATTGAGTGGAAAATGCTAGATACTGAAGAAGCATACATATGTAGTGTACTATACAAGTGCCAATCTATATGGCTTTGAGTATTTTGAGACCCCTGAGACAGTTTGGGCCAATTTTTATGACCTGAGAGGTTGAACATAGTGCACAATGATCTCCATCCTCATGAAACAAGGAGCGCGGGTGGAGTCCAAAGACTCTTCGAGCATGAGACAGCCTCGATACCATCTATGACCGGGGTTCTTTGCAAGATGCTTTTTGCCGATGAATTAACCAATGGTGCAGGGCGACGACCTTCTTTGCCTTCTAGCGCATATCTGAAAGTCAAGCTTATATAGCATTGCGAAGAAATGACCAAAATAAGCCGATATCACCTTTCACCGCTTGGAACTAGGAGACCACGCTTCAGGTTGCCACTCCTCGCCTGGATTGGTATTTTTCGCCTTGGCCCACGGGTTCTCCTCCTGTTGTGTCTTTGGTGCTGTTTCGGGGGTTGTGGCTGGAGCCGGTGCTTTTTGTGCGGAAGCAGCGTTGGCGGGCTGACTCAAAGTAGCCTCATCGATTTGGGTTGCTGGTGGTTGTTGCTGAGTCTTGGGCTTGTCGAGATAGGAGGCCTTGCTGGCCCAGCGCTCATCGGCGAGTCGAGCGAGTTGTTTGATTTGCGCCTGCCGGATAAGATCCTGCTGCTGCTCCTGGATGCTCGGGGGATGTTGTCGGACATGTCGCAGCCATTGGTGCCATTGCGCTATGTTGAAATAACATGTTAGTTGTGCTTCAACAGTCTCATTCCCCTTTGAACCCGGAGTAGAGACATGCGATCCAAGCCCGAGCCTGCATCTTCCGACAGAACTCACGTGTCACTTGAACATCACTAAAATGGGTCTTGGGGTCGTATCGAACAATGCGACGGAATCGAGCTGCATTCATCACATCTTTGAACTCCCAGTAGGTATTTCCGGCGAGATCCTCACCTAAGAGACGGTTAGCGGGACTGAGACACTGGGACGCCACAGGAAAAACAGAAAGCAGATACTGACCGACCAAGAAGGACTTCCGCCAGGGCAGGCGAAGCTTCTTCCATTTGAACCATAAGCTGTTAACCATCGTTGAGTGTAAAGAATAGAGAAGAGGCAAAAAAAGATCGGGGCGGGCTATCAGGAACGTCATCGGGGGGATAAACACAGCCCGGACATTCCATTCCTCTTCTCTCCATCTCTCAGCCTTTTTCTCCTTTTTTCTTTCTTATTTCTACGACTGAACTAGAAGACCTCTACACTTCTAGTAATTGAAGCATTTTTTCATCTAATCATTTCCAATCGTATCACGGAACACCCTCCTTCTGCTACCCAACACCCGCCACCGTTAGGGCCGATCAGGCACCCGTAAAGGGATACATACCAAGTGGCAACAACAGTCCGACTACATTTCAACAATAGAGCATCGATTATCCGACAGTCAATATGGCTTCAGTGACTTCGTTGGACAAGGACTTGCGCAATATGCGCCTATCCCGCTATACCCCGCAGGCAGCCGCAGAGGTACGCGACTGGATTGAGGAAGTGCTGCATGAGAGACTGGCATCGCCAGACTTGCTTGAAGGCCTGAAAGATGGCGTTGCTCTTTGCAAGTAAGTAGTGTCTATGTCTTTGAGAGTAGCATCAATGAGTCTGGACCCCTAGCTAACCTATTTAATTACAAGGCTGGTAAACCTCGCTGTGTCACCGGGCGTGAAATATAAGCAGTTGTCCGCACCATTTGTACAGATGGAGAACATTTCGCATTTCTTGCGCGCATGCCAATTGGCCCCGCTCAACCTTCCCCCGCACGATGTCTTCCTGACAGTTGATCTCTATGAAGGAAAGGATCCGGCGCAGGTTCTCCAGTGTCTGGCAGCGTTCAGTCGGCGGGCTAATGCCCTTGCGCCCAACAAGTTTCCCCGAACTGTTGGTCCACAGAGCAAGCGCGGTGTGATCAGTCCAAATGCGACAGGTTCTTCAAGCAATGGAGCATACTCGCCTCGATCAGCTCGCTCCTCTAGCAATGTCGGGGACGCAAGATCCACCCTTCCCTCTCGAACAGATAGCCCTGCGAAACCTGCCGGGTCATACAGTACTTGGGCCAAGAAGGGAGATGAACAGGATACCACCCCTGCTTGGAACATTCACCAATATGGCTACATGGGGGGAGCGAGCCAAGGGAATCAAGGGGTTGCATTTGGTGCTCGCCGACAGATCACCACTCCTGCGCCTGCTGTGCCAAGTCTTGCAGAGAAAGAGAAGCGCAGGCGGGAAGAGGATGAACGAATTCGTCAGCAGAACGCAGAGAGGGAAGAGGCGGAGCGGGCACACCAGCGTCAAATTGCAGAAGAGGAGGCTCGTGCTAAGGCAGAAGAGGAGCGCCGATGGGAAGAAGAGACTGCACGTGTAAGGGAACAAGAACGTCTCAAGGTTGAAGAAGAAAAGAAGCGCTGGGATGATGAAAAACGCCAATGGGAAGCGGAAGAGCAGCGACGTATGGCGGAAGAAAAGGAAGCCGAAGAGCGGTTTGAGCAGGAGCGACAACAGAGACGAAGCGTACATGATGTCCGTCTCAATGGTCAGTTCCTAAGCCAGTACCAGACCTCCAACCCCCCGGCCGGTGATGTCGCCGGAGCAGGGCCGGTGGAGGAAACATCCCAAAGCCGCCGCATCAAAGAGCTCGAACGCGAGCTACAGCTGGCAAAGGAGCGGGAGCACCAGTATCAGACCGGACGCCAGGAAGCCCAGTCTGGAAAGACTGGCGATCAGCCTCAGACTCGCAGTCAAAGTCGCCCTCGTCCCGTACCCCCAAAACCTAGCTACGATCTCTCTTCTCTCGAACAAGAACGGCGACTCCTCCGTACTGAGTGGCAGAACACGCAGGATATGCCCGCTACTTCTGAGGCAGAGGAACCCAGCACTACTGAGGAGCAAGCACCAGCACCGCCAGCTCGTCCCCTCCCAGTGCCAAAGCCATCATCTTTCTCTACAACGCCAGCACTCCCTCCCAGGGACCTACCAGCCTCGCCTCGGCCTCTTCCAGACCCAGTAGCCTACAACGCCAACCGGGGCCACGAAAACCGCGTTGATAGTTTCCTCTCCTCGAACCCAGCACCCGCATCCCCAGCTCCAGCCACCCACCGATTCCAAGACTACACCACGACCTCCGAAGTCGATGCCGAGAACAGCCGCCGCGCAGCCTCACAACAGAAGACCAAGGCCGGCGGCTGGGCATCCAAGTCTCTTCTGGAACGAGAGATGGAGCGTGAACGCGCGCGCCAGGAGGAGTGGGCAGAGAACCAGAAGCAGACGGCTGCTGCGGCTGAGCGTGGCAACAAAGATGGCTCGCAAGGCTCGGGGCCCGGCCAATCTTGGGACGTTCATCAGTATGGCTATATGGGTGGTGATAATCAGAACCGTGGCGGTGTTGGCCTTGGTGTTGGCGGTGCTAGACGTCAGATTATTGGACCCCGGCCGCCGCGATAAGTTGCTGGCTTGTGTTGGCAACTCGTTGGGCCTACCTATTCAACCTAGGGTTCTTGTTTATTTGATTTCCCGTCCCTTCTGTTTTCTTACCATTCGTTCTTCCTCTTTTTAAGCTCTATTTCCCCTGCCTCTATCATCATTGAAGCAGAAGACCTATATTCATTTCTGCTTTGGTGGATTATCCTGTTACTTGCGTGCTATGATTCCCGCTCCAGGCCGTTGCCTATTCTGTTTTTCACGCGATGTGGTTGTAGATAGCAATTATACTCCAGGTCCTATAATAAACACATTTTAGAAGACACCGAGTTATAGGTTGATGACACATCTGTGGTATAGACCTTTCACGGTAAGTGAAGGGGATTGGCATCTAATAGACAGTACAGGTACTCCATGGTCCCTAAGCTAAGTACTAAGTATATGTCACGACAAATATATCCAAACCGAAGAAAAATGCAAATGCCATCCAAACGCTCCATAAACACCCATAGACTCGAAACCCGATCGTTAAGTATCATTGCCATCATGAACATCATTACCACAACACCTGTCTTTTCCGATCCCACAGCAAAGTCTCAAGGCAAGATATGTTCGACCATAAACTTCATTCTAAGCCCACTCTCCTTCAAGTAAGCCCATTCAATCGAGTTCCGATCACGACCAGCCTGCTCACGACGCGCAATCCCAGACCGGACAGCCTCGGCCAGTGACGGGGTCACAGAGAGCATCTTGCTATTATGTAGGAGTGTCATCAACGCCTCAAGCAAAATGGACACTTTGGCATTGTTCCCGACGCTTGGGGTAGCCGCTGCGTACGGGAGGAAGCATTTCTCCAGCTTGGCCTGGGTAAGGTAGTTATCATCGGAGGTGGGGGCGGAGCTCTCGCGGAGGACGAAGAGGAGGAGCTCGCACAGGGTAGAGTGCGCTTCCGGGAGGAGGTGCGGGAGGTTGGAGGGGCTGATAAATTGTTGGAAGATCGGGAGGGAAAGGTCCCGGATGTTCTCAACGAACAGGTCGTAGAGGTCGCCTAGGGGCATGAAGTGTCGGGGCAGTGTTTCCGAGACGCTGGATAGGATGCTGAGAAGCTGTTGGCGGAGGGCGAGGGAGGTGTAGCCGCCTAGTGAGGCTAGATTGCTGTTTTCTTGGGAGGGTGTTTTGTTCTTGGCCATCTTGATGGGGTCTGTGGCTTCGTCCATTGCATTTCGTGTTCCTCGTCGGGTTCGCTTGCTACGTCGTGTCTTAGCATTTGATCCCTTGGCTGGAGGTGATACCGAGGCTGAGCTTTGATCAGCTTCGAAATCCTCGTCTGAATTGTTCTGGTAGTCGCCATAGTCATCCTTCTCGAGGTTGATATCACCTGCCCTCTTCTTGGTATTATGCAAGTCTTGGTCGGGAACGGGAATTCTGAGTTCATCGTTGAATACCTCCTTGAACTCGCCGAGATTTGACTTGCCATTGGCAAAGATTGCGCGCATGATTCTGCGGTTCCGTCCAGCTGTGGTGTTTGAGGCGATGTAACGGAAGATCAGACTTTCTCGAAAGATTCCAAGGCCATCCTGCACCTTCACTGCCTTCACCTTGGGCTTTTTGCCCGTGTGGTTTTCTTCCTTGGTCGGTTCAGCGTCCTGCGAGGCCTCCCTTTCTGACCTCTCTGACTCCTCTGGCAAAACCGAGGTATCCGTTTGAGTTTGTTTTGCCTGTTGGTATTTCTTTTCGCGCTCTTTCCAATCATCTTCGAGTACATTGCACATAAACTGGAGCCATATTTGCCAGCGCTCCCACCGGGCCGGATGAAGTACTGAACAATTAAACGCCCAACCGACAACGTGCCAGAAATCCTCTGCGCAGTTCCACACCGAAGCAGCTTGGTTGAATTTTGTATTCAGAGGCCTGGTATCAGGATTGTCATGCTCAACGAGCATCGGGATTTCCGCACGCCGCCTCCCCTGTCGCGAAGATGCAAACTGAGTGAAGTCGAAAGCGAGATTAAACTTTGCATCCGTGGGACCAATAAGGGAATTCGTCAGTCGAAGAAATCGCAAAGCTGCCTTGGGTGCTTCTTTTTCGTACTCCGACTCGGCGCGCGTTGTTGTTTTTGGGTGCACGAGTATCGTAGCTGCAACGGCGAGATGCTGTGGCAGTGGAATCACTGCCTTTGTTGATGAGATAGTGCCTGATGCAAGGACATTGAAGAGAAGGCTATATGCTTGGGGCCCTATTGAGAAAGCGGAAATTATTAGCAGCGGCTCTTTTGAGGGTTTCCCCCGCGCGTCAAAGCACGGGAAAGAGAACATACATAGGCTATCTTCGAGGAAAATTTCGGTCTGTCGAGCCAGCTCCCATTGAAGGGGTACAGGTGACCGATATGGTACCTCGTCCATGGTCATGGCCAGAGGGGGGGTTGTGAAGAGCCAGCTGAGAATATACATTTTGAGCTGGCAGTAACGCGCTTATCGATAAGGAGTCGCGGTGATGTATGGCGTGTTGGCAGAGGTATATGTCCGGCAGAACAGTAGGCAGTTGAATGTTGATATATGTGACATTGTGGAAGAGCATAAGAAAGGCATCTAAAGTAGATTCCAGATTTATGTTAAGATAATACCGTAGTCATCAGACAGAGAGATATTTTGTTAATCAATTCTATAAAAAGATTGAACTTCTTTGTTTCGAGGGCGGAAACAAAGGCGGTGGAAAATATACAACATACAGACAATGAACTGGCTATTTCTTGCTGTAAGGAACTGAGGCACATATTGGGGAATTGACGGGGAAGTGACGGGGAAGTGACGAGGTTACTGCATGATGAGCTCCGTGGTCGGTTTACTTGAACCATCAAGGAGTCTGAACCCAAATTTTCATGTTAGGTATGTAGCCTCAGAGATATATTTCACCTTGCCTCTTTGCTTTTTCTTGGTTTATATCCTCCGAGTACAAAATCTCTAATATTCCAGGGCTAAGAAGTGACAAATACAACATCTTACTCGAGTTCTATGATGCAATAGACCCCGGCATGGAAAGAGATTGACCTGCATTACCTGATCAAAGTTCTGTACCTAGGCAGTATGCATACTACCTATTACTTCCATGTGCATAGATTGCAAAGGTACATTGATCCCTTACATTATACAACCCAACATTTCAAAGTCATACCAGGGAGCCAAAAAAATGGAAGCTTCCAAGGTAAAAAATGCAGGGTTTGGAAACTTGGAAATCTAGACAAGGATAGCCTAGGCAGCGCTGATGGGAATTTGGACTGGTTCGCAGTAACTTCTGCGTCTTCATATTTGCTGAAAAGAAAAAAAAAAAAGAAAAACAGAATGCGCGGTGGCCAAGAACGGTTCAACCCCCGTCAATCATTTCCGCAATGCAAAGGCCTTTTATGAAGAAAAGGAGAGGAAGGCGAGAAAAGCTCGGGAAAATCAAGGCCATGTATACGCCAACATGGATAGCGGAGAGAAAAAAGAAAAAAAAAGGAAAGATTAAATGGGAGCCACTATGACTCCTCGGGTATATCGGAGAAGAGACCTATTCGCAACCGATGCGACTGCAGTCAAAAAAAGTTAGCAAACGAGTTTCGTCTCGCTCCGAGTAGATATAACATACGAAAGGCAGCTTGGGAATTACCACTCCCAATGTGGCCAGGAAGTTGATAGTAAAGTGGGTCAAATCGAAATGGGTATAATGAGTGCTGAGGAGGAAGAGCACGATAGGCACGCAGAGTAAGAACTTCTTAGCGGGTGTGTACTGGTCGCCATTGTCGATCTGCTCCCACATGTTGAGATTGTCGTAGGCACCGGCGTTGAATTCGAATGGGATGCCCCGCACCCAGTGGAACATGAGGAAAGATCCGAACATGTAGCTGATATTGGTGAGGGTCCATGAGGTTTCCTGCGAGACACCCGGGATGATATCGTAGAAAATCTTGAGAGCGGCGATACACACGAAATGGATGGTCCAGGCACCTACAATCAAAAATGAAGTTCCACGTTAGTCCTCAGTTTCTCCATTTCTCTAGCTTGTGATGTGGTCTCCAGGATCAGCTCTTTATCACTCACCCTTGGCATTCACCCAGTTTGCATTCAGATTTGGCAATGCGGCCTGATCACTGGTATGCTCGATAGACTCGGCCGGCTCCTGGTAGATAAGACTGCTGGACCGCCTTCGGCGGCCTTGTTTTGAGGTCATGCTTGGAGATAATCGCTGCGGCCCTATGTCAACATCCGGAGGGAAGGATATGCCACGGGGGGCCAACAGGGAAGACACTTTTGAATTGTCGGACGCCAGATTGACGGTTTCCAAAAGAAAAAAAAAGAATAAGTTGGGAGAGAAGGAAAGAAGAATGAAAAGGAGCGTGGGGATGAGGTGGCACGGCCCAGACTGGAGTTTGCCGGTCGGATCGGCTTGTGGTCACGGGGTGCGGAAGAGCTCTCTGATTGTCTTCTTTTTCTTTTTGGGCTTAAACTTGTCCTTTTTTGGATTTGCAATAGACCTCTATAATTAGATAGACCTTTTTTTGTTTTTTTTTTGGCCCTTATTAATCTATTTCTTACCTTTTAGATTGGGCTACGACGGAGTAGAGACAAATGCATAATTGGTTGATGTACAGTATGCATGTGCGGAATCTAGCCCGAAAGGACTAGAACTATAATGTACTTTATACTAGGGATCTAGTAAAGGGGGAGATCCCTGAATGATTCCCTTGTCTGGTTTGATGAGGAATTTTTGATGAGGATTTCTTGAAATATTGCTTATCGTTGGCATTCCCTTTTATGGGGCAAATACGTCTGAGACATGGATGGCTATAAAACAGGCTAATATAGGACTGGGCCACCTTTGCCCAACTATGACACCAAAGTGATTATTTCACCCCCTTTGCATACACCTGAAAAGAACTTGTAAAAAGAACATCTAAAAGTATGTCAGAGTCTTCCTACATATAACATCCCTAATATCATCTTAGGCCAAATATATGGATCGTATTAGTAGTCTTATATCGACAAGGGCCGCGTAATCGGCTGAATACATATGTATTCTTGCAATTATACCTTCAGACCTCAGAGACGTATATGTTTGTATAGTAAAGAGTCCCCAACATCATTATAGCAATAATTGTACAGGGAAAGATCCCAAGTGAAAAGGCTACAGATAGATGCAATAATCTTAGAACCAAGTCATAGTGATGAGACACGGGGACGGGGCATGACTTTTGTCCTGGCAGTATCCCGTGATTGTATTCAAAAGGCTTAATACAGCTGCATGGGAATCGTATATTGTACTAGGAGGACTGAAACAATTGTCGCGAGTTTGCCGCCCGGTGTCTTGCTAGATGTTTTTTAGATACATGGAAGGTCATCTGCTGTTATAAAAAAACAGATCCTATCGGTATGGAAAGATGCCTTCGTTCTGCATGGCATGTCCAGTACTCGGTTGGTATAAAATGAAGCAGTTGATGGCGGGAGCATTGGCTAGGATTTCGTCCAATATTTGGCATTGCTGTGCTTCCAAGTAGCATTGTCTACTATGGGCAAAGAGAAGTAAATGGGCCTCTACTTCGTCCACTAAGAGCTGGTGCTAACTAGCTAGTTCACCAGCTCAATTTTGTAATCAACTTGCAGTTAATTGGTCAACGAGAGTGCCCTAACTTGATGGATCTAAGAGAACACATTGAATGACTGCAGACTGAGACTGTGTGCCTTCACCCGGCCGTGGATAATATATAGTCAACAGTACTTAGAATATTCAACCTAATGTACCATAAGATCTATAATAACATTTGGCACTTGGAGAACTATATACGAAGACGGCATCAACCCCACTCTTGGCGTCGATCGCCTCGATTTGCTATACTTCACGGGTAGATCTTGCGCCTAAGACAACGCCCAGTCTGAAGAGTAAATAACGATTCGTTTCTTGGAATTAGCATCTTGGATCATTATACAAGCTGTCATTAGTACATAGATGAAACCATATATGCACGTTGAGAGTGACACCGGATCAAAGAGTTGTCTACCCGCTGTCTATATCACATCGAGAGCACGTTGATATTGATTAACTGACCCGTTGGCTTCCAAGGTCAACATTAGGGTTATAGATCCTGTATTTCCTGTCTGTTTTTGTGCTTTTATGCTTCTGATAAGTACCACTGTAAGCATGCCTCGGTTGTATACAACCCAACAAGGTCTACTAGTGACTTTTTGGGGGAAATTAAAAGAAGAAAGCCAACACATAGCTTCATTTCTAGGTATATATTACAACAGAATCATCAAAAAGCTTATCGGAATGCAAATCAAGGGTCTCTATGGCTTATCGCTTCATAGATATCTGCCGTATACTTCCCAAGTTCAAGAATTGCGCGAATGGTCGATGTAGTCTACCGTGAAATATTCTGGGGACCCAAATTCTACTGTTGATCCTTCAAGACTTCTCATCCAATCTTTAGTCAATACTTTTATCCAAATTGTACAACTACCTCAATGGCAAATTCCTCAGACGAAGAGGCTGATTCACGCACAGCCCTGGTGGGCGCACCGCGCACTCGCTCGAATCCGCGTTCCACCTCGCGCTCCGCATCCCACGACAGCGCCCGCCCGGCGAAGCGACAACGCCGCAACAGAAATAAGAAGGACTCAGACCTGGCCGACTTTGTTCCAAAAGGTGTCGCATTCAGTGCCACTTCCTTGCCAGTAGATGATCCAGACAGCACATCTAGTTCTGGGTCTAGTTCTGGGTCTAGTTCAGCCTCAAGTGAAGATTCCGATTCCGATACGAACCCAACTACCGTCGCAAACCCACACGTCGGCAACACCGCGCCTGCGATTAGCTGGAACCAGGGTCGGAAGGCTGCAGTGCGAACGACACTTGGAAAACGATCGGCGCCAACAAACGAGAAGCCTGATCAATTTGAAGCGGTGAATGATAAGTTTTGGCGCAGTCGCAGTGCGTCTGTTTCGGCCAATAGTGAAGACAAGCCCTCAACAAACAACCAATCTCAAAACGAAGATGAGCTGGAAGATGGAGAAATTGACTCCAAGAGTGACACAGACGATTCAGATTCTCTTGGTTCTGAAGCTGATGACTCTATCCTGTTGAACATAGGGGAGAAGATGGGAATGGATGGTGCCAATGACTATGACCCTGCCACTCTAGCTCATCAGCATGGTTCAAACACTGGAGACTCCAATCGGAAAGGCGCATCTACACAATCCGGACCTGGGTCGAAAGAGGAAGCATTCCGGCTTTTCTCAAGCAAATATCCAAATGCGCCTGTTGCTTTGGTAGACCTAAGCAAGACAGACCTTGAGATCATTGCGAAGTACGTCTATTTTGATCGTAGCATCCATGATATAGATCTCAAACTTCCTATCTCTTGCCTCGAATGTCAACGTGAAGGCCATATGGCCGATGTGTGCCCAGCAAAAGAGGTATGTTCGATCTTGCATTCAGTTACGTTATTTTCACTGTACTAACCTCAAATATGAAGTGTGAACACTGTGGCGCCTGGAATCAGCACCAAAGCAGTACCTGTCCCGACTGGCGACGATGCCAAAGATGCCGCGAACGTGGCCACGACGAGCCGCAATGCAGTGCAAATCTACGCAGTTTCGCATACGAAGTGCCCTGTAGCTACTGTGGCAGTGAGCACCTGGAAAATGAATGCGATTATCTATGGAAGTTCCCAATCAGGGATCTTCACTCCAACCAAGTCACAGTATCAATCTGCTGTGCGAATTGCTGCAGTGCGAAACATCTTATGGGAGACTGCCCAGCTAACGGCTTACGCGAACCGTGCACAACTTCATCGTCATTTACCCTGAAGGGTATCGACCCCGACATGATCACGAACCTCAACACTGCCGTCCCGCCACGACAGACCCGCCCACCAAGCGGATCTCGACCCCGCGGACGAGACAGGGAATGGTCTCGACCTCCATCCCCAGACGACGATGACATGATGTCCCGCGTATCCCGAGGCCGAGGACGTCCCGTCCCTGCCCCTCGTGGCAATACCCGTGGCAGTATCAAGTTCGCCAGCGGAGTCGGAGCTAAACGTGCGAACCCGCCCCTTCCACGGGGTCCTCCTCCACCAAGAGGCGGTGGCCGAGGCCGTGGACCACAACGAGGAGGAGGGTTCTCACGCGGACCACGTGGCGGCGGCAGAGGCCGCGGGTGGTGAGAAGGGGCTTTTACCTCTTCAGAATTGAGCATCAGATATCGGCGAAAGCCATGTACATAGCAAACAGCACAGTGTCTACGATTCTGCTCAGTTTCGGCTGAGCATGTATGTACGATTAAATGACACTTTATTCTAACATCTCTCACGTCAGCGAGTATATTTCTCACGCGCCATGCTCATCATTCTCTCTCGTCCCGACAAACCCCTCCTCCAGAATACCGATCAAATCATCCAGCCGCTTAATGCAAAGATCCGTATGCGGATGTTCCTGCAAATGCACATTCCGCTCATTCAAAAGCAACACCGTCGCAGCGCCAGCCATATGTCCAGCCGTCATATCATCAATGCTATCACCAACCATGATCAAATCCTCACCATTAGCAAGACCCCATTCACTCGCGATATGCAGAATGCCCGCGGGATCAGGTTTGGGCAGGAGATTGGGCGTGTCCCGCGTGATGATTGGTAGGAAGACATGGCCGTCGAGATAGTTGTCGATCAGGTTCTGGACTGGTGCTCTGAGAGATGCGAATATGTGGTTAGCGCTGACATAACCGGACTGGATATGGATCCATGGAGGGCTCCGATGTTACGTCCTGGTTGCGCTAAATTGCTATAACTTACTCGAAGTTCCGTGTGCAGAGCGCCCGTCGTAAGCCGCGGGATTTGAGATAGTCCATTAGGCGGACCAGGCCGGGCTGTGGCTGCTGGTCGGCCATGGCTCGGCGTTCTATGGCTTGCACTTTGGATACGGCTGTGGCTTGTTCTCCCGTGGGGAGTCCGCGGATGTGCTGCAGGATGTCGATGGAGCGATCGATTCCTAGTGCTTCTCTATAGTGAGGGGTTTGTTAGAGGAGCTTTCAGAGGGGGTTGGCTTTGAATGGATAGGCAGTAGGTCGTACCTCATTTCGCTGAACATGTGATGCTGTGGCAAACTAGTCAAGGTTAGCTGGGTCTAGTCAGTATAAAGTTGACTTGATAACACAATCAGCTTGGTATCATTGGGATCACCGATGCTCAATTCTTCCTGCTTGAAGATACCAGATAACAAGAGAATAAGACAGGCTGGAATATAATGTGAAACTATCAACTATGTCCCATAACCAGGCCACAGCAAGTATCGTCTCTGGAGTAGATCAGCATACTTTCCCGAATAGGAAGTATGTGCCTGAATCTCATATTGATGCCTTAATCTTCATTGCCCACTTCCAATAATAGCATCAAGACATGTATGATATAAGTCTCCAGTACCCAAAATCACAAACATCCCAGGGAAAATAACTACAGCACATAACTCGTATAAAGTAGGAAGAGAAAAAGTGACTCACCACAAAGTCCCATCCACATCAAACACGATTCCCTTCAAGAGAGGGGCAGTCGACGTCCCATTAGAACCGAGAGGTGCGAACTTCCGTGGACGAAGATATTTGCAGGCATTAGCAGACATGATGGAACGAGCAGCGTTTATACTGGACATGAACACAGAGAGAGAGGTTGAAGAGGTGGAGTTGGCCGGGTGGAGCCGCGGGATCTATAAGAGCATCGCTTAGCGTTTCCCGTTGGACACGTTAGTTCGAGTATACTCGTTAACCAGCAGATCGGAGGGAAATAGGGAAATAGGGAAATAGATTGGGGATATTCAACTTCGAGCAATTTCGGAGCCTCTGGTTCTTTCCCTATTACAAAGAGTACTTCCATTGTAACTTCCTCGATTGCATATCGCGATGACTTCCTACACCAAGTCTCAATCCCAAACCACATCTTCACCAGTCGTGGTCTTCCAGAATGGATCAAAAACCCTTTGCTGTATTCCCAATATCCCTCCTAAAAACAATATACCTCATCGGTTCTCTCTCCTGGCTGCAACTCCTCTACGCAGCCTCCTATCTCGCACGACCGTTCTGGAACACACATCGCGAGTATTCACCCTTCAAGAAAGCCATCGATCGTACAGAAACAAGCATTATTAATGCCATCCTCGGCACTGCCCCACTCTCGGCATATAGTTCTGCAACATCAACAGAGCGTCAGTGGTATCTTTCAGCAGGAAATGGCACTTTGAATTACGAGAACAACATCCGCACCACCTCCCAACCCATCTCCAACCTGCTAACCAGCTCACCCTGGCCAGAGGAAGGACACCAAGACTCAGATTCCTCATCAGGGCATGAAACTCCCACTCCACGGCCGGGCACCGAACATACCCGAGAAAACTCCCCCATCTACGAAACCGTGCGCAAGCTCCGATCTAACACACGAGGCAGCATTTCAAAGATCGCCAACTCAGCAAGATCCATCTTCCGACAGCCCCTGACCGTTTTCCCACGGGATATGGATGGCTTGACCTCAGAGGAACGGACCGAGCCACACCTGGTTCCAGTTCTAGTTCACACTTCGCAGCCCCAGCTCGTCCAGAATGTCTCTTTCCCCGTTCCCATGTCTGCATCTGCGCGTGTCGCAGATCACTTCAGTGACCCTGGTCCGGCGACTGCAGTCAAGGTGCAGCAGCCAGTCTCGTTTGGGGCGACCGTTGATGGGGGAATCGATTCTGAGACGGTGCAGATGAATCGCTCGAGCAAATATCACTCTGTCGAGAGTTATCCCGGGAAGTTCCCTGTTAGTGATGCGTTGGAGTATAGCTCGCTTGCTACCGCTTATGCTGTTAGAGGGAAGGGGACTACCTCTGTTCGACCTTTTTCGGACTACTAGGACTGCTTTTGGTGATGGGGCATCTTAATTGGCGTGACTTGTTTTTGGAGATGATATCCTCATGATGATTGTGGTTTGATTGAAGTCTTCGAATTGAGAACTTTTGTTTCTCGGGACATGGCATCAGAGTCGTCAATGTTGTACTTGGGATTCTACTGTTCGTTATATTAATTACCAAAGATCAGGTTGATTATTCTTGTCATTCAATAGGATCTCTATATTTCGCAGTATTGACTACTAGGATGTTGTCCATTATCCACCAGTGGATGTGATTATCCCCAGGGCTCGCTATGAACGCTGAACTTCTTAATTACTAGTACTAAGGCCCAGGCCTGATGAGGTGGACAGAAGAGTTCATGCCGATGAAAAGTGTTGTAAATTTTGAATGCAAAGCTGAAGTCTATTGATAATGCACCAGCCTATCCAAGCCAATGACAACGCCGACAAATGCTACATAAAACGAACTAACCCATCTATCGCCCTTTATTTCTCCGTCTGCCATCCTTCCCATCTCTCAAAGTCCCCCGTATCCAAATCAAACAGATCGAGCATACGCCCCACGCTCTGGTCGACCAAGTCATCCACCGACGCAGCCCGAATATAATACGCCGGCACGGGCGGAAAGATGACCGCACCAGCACGGGAAACCTCCAACATATTACGTAGATGAATATCGCTAAGCGGCGTTTCCCTCGCAACAAGCACAAGCTTCCGTCGCTCTTTCAACATGACATCCGCAGTGCGCGAGATCAAATCATCACAGAAACCACTATGAATAGCAGCGAGAGTCTTCATACTGCATGGAACAACGATCATGCCATCGGCCTTGAAAGAGCCGCTTGAGACCGGCGCAGCCATGTCGTTGATGTTGTGCACATGATCTGCCAATGCTTTGACGTTTGATGGGTGGTAGTCGGTTTCGTATTTGATTGTCGCCTCAGCCCATTTGCTCATCACTAAATGGGTTTCCACGTTTAGACGGCGGAGGGCGATGAGAGCTTTGATTCCGAGAATGGCGCCTGTTGCGCCGGTCATTGCGACCACGATGCGACGGCGGCGGGTTTGTTGAGGGACATGGTCGATGATTGGCATTGTTGTTTCGGTTGGGCTGCCCCCGGGAGAATGGCGGCTGGAAGATGGGGTGTGGGTTCCGGAGAGAAGAGAAAGCATTGATTGGAGACTTGTTGAAGGTGTTTTGGTTTTGTTGAGTGATGTTTTGGTTTGTATACTGTGGAGTTGTGAAGACTGGTGTGATGAACGAACCGAGCCTTGTAACCCTTGGCTCTTTTATATTAATATGTTATGTGGCAAGATGCAATATCCAGGTCTTACAGATTTTCCTGCTGGGAGCTTTGGCATGGCCCGAGAAACAGAGCATACTGCATCGGCCCGATTCTGGAGACTGTGAATGAAGTCATCCGAGGCCCCGATGCCGAGATCCGGGGATTGCGAGAAATCTTCCCCCTTTTTTTTTCTAAAAAAACCACAAAAAAAAAAAAAAAAGGGAAGCATCACTGTGGGCGTTGCGGAAGTGTAAATGATTATGACTGGCCATTAATACCGCATGTACGATATCAGGTTTAACATTTTCATAGAAATCCATTTTCCTGTGTATAATCGAACATCGGAACTGTGGCATGTTAGCTTTTATTTGCGAAACTAGGTAAACGGTGCTTACGGTTCATGATCGAGTCCAGATACGTGACGGGCGATACGTCGAATGGGTTGGTCATGTCCACGGGTCCAACAGGCCTGTTCAAATGTGAGCATTCATCTTCACCATAGATAGGAAACTTACCCAGGACCGAATTGCGGCAGCATATTCGGGGCCATCCCCGTCCAGTTCTCCGTTCCAGTGGCGCTCGTCTCCTGCTCTCGTTCCAAGGCGCTTCGTAGGGTCACCAAGGCTCGGATGTGACGATCCGATAACCATTGACTATCACTTTCGGGTAAGGAAGCACCATCATCGTTTATTCTTGAATTAGATGATGAGAAGACGTCAATGACTTTTTGTTGAAGATTGCGACATTCGGGGTCATTGCGCGTCTCTTCCCAGATGCAGAGAAGCAGGGTCGAACTCAACACTGTATGCACCATTGACCAGCTTCGCAATGGAACAGTACTCAAAGCCTGAAAATCAAGAAATGCCTTGGAAGCATCGATCAAACTCCCTTTGGCACGATCCCGAAGAATGCCAGTCTGGTGGAGAAAAGGCTGTGGGGTGGATTGCTTCATTGCCGGTCGGCAGAGGACCGATATACAGAAGGAGGTGTGCATTCTAAGAGCTAGATGCTCGAGATGTTGTTGCATTGTTGTGCAATTTTCCCGTGATCGAAGATATGGTAGGCCGCGTTGGTGAGCATAATCCAGCCGCTGCAGCCCTTCCAATGCTCGATCAGATTCAGCGGTGCTGAGGTTTTCTGGTCGCATGATATCTAAGCCGATACGACAGAGCAAGTGCATTACTTCTGCGAAGGACAAGTCTTGTCTCTCAAAAAAAGAGTTAGCGAAAGACCATCCTGTCACAGAGACAATTGGTGGTCGGTCATAGCAAAGGCACAGTAAACTATCCTGCCAGATAATTGTCGACCTGTGAGACGTCAGCTGTGATGCGAGCAGATATACCTATAGTGGTTCGATATTCATACCAAAGATTCCTGGCTTTCGTTCTCACATGCTCAGGCCAGTGAACAGTACTTCTTTCAGTGTGCAGGCCCATCGTCTGAGCTAATCGAATCGTTGTGCCCAGTAACGCCCAGGCGGCATCGGACTGTCCCATATTCTGCAACGTATTCCCTAAGATAAGCAGCGCTTGTATAATATCTAGTGATGGCCGAAACAGGAAATTGGCCAAGCGGAGAGCATGGAATGAACGACGGGCTGAATATCGTTAGCTAAGCTTGATGGGCGTGCAATCCAGCTTACCAAAGTCAGTTGACAGTTCAAATCGTTCGGAACAGCCAATATCGGAGTAATGAGCCCCTGCTGCCAACGTTGCCAGTAAAAGGCTGACATGGCCGATAGACTTATCGGTTGCCCAGCGATCAGTGATATTCTCCGGGTCGCGTAATTCACCAGATGCATGGGCATTGAGATAGGTACACAAGTCGGATTCAAAACGATCTATATCAGCGAGTATTGGGTTGAATGGATATGCCGTGACACGATAGAAGTGGAAGAATCTAACCGGTTAGCCATAGTCCTTTCCTTTCCTTTTTTTTTTTCCAATTGTTTGCAACCTACTTCAAGACCTCTGATCTCTGAGGCATCACAGTCAGCAGTGACTGCCACCTTTCAAGTGGCGTCTTCGAATTCATGAATGTATAATTGCTGAAAGTATTCTGCAGACCAAGAACAGGTCCAACCTCGCGGGCCACCGATTCATTAATGTCCGATGCTCGCATGCGCAGGATTGAAGCAACGGAATTGTCACCAGAATAGACATAATTCTTCGAGTTATCATCAGGCCGTGCTTGTTGATTGCTTGCTACGGCCGGTGATCTGGGCGAAGCCGAGCGAGCGACACTATGGCGAGAAGCCGATCTGCGCCTCGAATGTGGAAGGACGTAGGTGCAGATCTCGGGGTGTTTTCGCTTCTGACAGGTACGACATGGCTGTACCCCATCACATTTGACCTTTCGCTTTCTGCACGGGTAGCATGCATGGGCCTCTCGCTCTCGACTCTTGAGGTGTAGCACCCGGTCTGCTTCGTCTTGACTGACAGCGCTCATGCTGCCGAGGTCTCCGAAGTACCGGGACTAGCAGGGGTTGTTGTCTTGGCCAAGAAGGTGTGTCGATTGAAAGTGTGGGGCTCTCTCAATATAATTACCCGCATCCGAACTCGGTAATGGGAAACATGGGCTACGTTGTCGTGACTGAGTGATGTAGGCCTTGCCAAAACGCAGGTCGTGTTGGAGTTTCCGCCTTGACAGAACTGTCCAACAGGGTTACACGGTAACTTATGAACCCGCCCATGGTTCCAATGTTCTTGGCGGGTATCCACCTGAGCATGGGTATGGAATTACAAGACGAAGGAGAACATTAATCGAAATTATAATCTATGCTTATTTGAAATATCAAAATACTATATATATAACCTTCATTTACTCCTCCCGGAATCCCATCTTTGTCCAATTGGCCAAAACTTTCTGCTTGAGCTCCTCAGGGTACGAATTCTCGAAATCGGCGGCCACCCAATCTCTTCCGGTAGTATATTCACAGGGGAGGAGAGCATCAGAAACGACCTTTCCTCCCTGAACTGGCGATCCGTTTCCATGCGACATGTATGGAATAAGGGGGAACCCGCGCACATCCTCGTAGAAGACCTCGTCAAGGTTAGGACGGCAGCGAGTCGAGAAAGCCCACATTACGTCCTTGCCATTATAGACATCGATGTCGTCACCACAGAGCACCAGCCGGTGAATGGTGTAGCCGGCCTTGCAGTTGAAGATCAGGTCACCGACCATCTTGGAGAATTCCTTCGGGGTGGTCTTCATTTCCCGCAACTTTGCGGTGTCAATTCTCAGAGCGACCCAGGTCACTTGGGATTCGAACGGCGCGAAAGCATCAATTACCGGGAGACCGGCTTGTTGGCATATCTTGCGGATCTCGGCAGCGGCCAGTGAGCCGATCATGGTATGCTAATACTTGTTAGTGGGGAACCGGAAAGATGGAGATGCGTAGCTTACAGTCTCATCGGTTAGTCGACCGCATGATGACATGGGCATAATGGGGTTGTTGCGGTAGGTGATGCGGTTGACTTTGTACTTGGGCCACAGGTGTGTATCTCCAGGGAAGACATAGCCGTGCATCTCGCCGAAAGGACCCTCGGGACCCTTGTCCGTGATAGAAAGCGTACCTTCGAAGACAATCTCAGAGGTTGCAGGCACGTAAAGATTGTTGGTATCGCATTTGACCAAATTCAGGGCGGAACCAGTCATGGCACCGACATATCCTGCCTCAGTCACACCATCGGGAATGGGCATGCTAGAGGCCATGATGGCGGCAGGGGGAACACCGAAGGCTAGAGCCCACGGGACGTCGCGGCCTTCCTTCTTCCACATCTGGTGGATCTGCCAGATGTGCTGGGGCTCAATGACTAGACCGGTCAGGTGCTTATCGTCGGAGACCATTGCGCGGGCAATAGACCAGTTGGTCCAGGACCCATCGGGGGACTGAACAATGTGCATTCCGTAGGTCTGGATGTACTTTCCTCCATCAGCCTGGTGGATCTGGGGTGCAGGCAGTTTAGTCAGATCAATCTGGCTTTCTTCGAGGAAGTTCTCTTTGCAAGGACCGGTAGACACGATGTTGGGTGGGATCGGCGCCATAGTGCTGGCCGAGAGCATCTTGTCGAGGATATCGCGCATAGATGCGGTCGGCGGCAAGGCCAAGTGTCGTGCAAGTCGGCCATAACGATCCTTTGGAGACTTTCTGAGAGATCCAGGGGCACCCAGAATGCGGAAGAGGCCGTTTTCAGCACCAATGAGGTTGTTGAAGAGCGGGGCCTTGTCGTCCGTTTCACAGACAAGACGAGTAATGGCGGCTGCTTCGAGGTTGGGATCGACTGGAGTGTCAATCTCAACCAGGTCATTGTCGGCCTTCAAGGCCTCGACAAATGACCGGAAGCAGAGGTGAGGCTCAGTGTTGGTCATTGCGAATCTGTGTAGGTAGAGGTTGTGTATATGTTGAGTGGACTTGGACTTGTGAACCAGGGCCTCCCTTGGCAATCCAACCAGCTTAAATATCCCTGTGTAAGTCTTTGGCACGGCAATCTCGGATCGCCACACATCAAATTCAGGTGTGACGGGCCGATTCATCCATGAGAGTTCTCGGAATACCGCATACTTCGGCACTTTGGCAGGTGCCGAAGGCCCCACAC
>PKQL01000231.1:0-39785 GCA_002916455.1 Penicillium sp. CF05
ATACCTTTCGAACTCTTCTAGATGATCGAGGAAGAGGAAGTCCACCATCTTTATCGATATCATTCTCTAGATTAGATTATATCTTATCACCTTCACTTAGTGTGCCACTTCTTTATCTCCTCCCGAGAATAGTATTTAGGGATAGTTATAAAATAGGCAGTGATTAGGTTTATCTAACCATATCTTCCTTAGTATCACTAATTGGTTCAAATAAGGTAGTATCTATACTACTTACCTCTATTAAAGCTGCGATCTCTTAGGAAGTCAGATACTCCTAGAGAATCAGCCGCTAGCTCTCTTATAGATCAAATCTTATTATATATATAAATATCATAATATCCTAAATTGTCTTCGGCTTTAGTGAACCTCGTCGATAATAACAAATATCGCGCGTAGAGTTGAATAGCCGCTCTACACCTATACTAGTAGCTAGAATAGATATAATATCACGGGCAATGCTTATAAGAATAGGCCATTTGTAGTGGCTATCTTTCCAGAAAGCACGAGGTGATAAACGCTATAGTGCTAGATTTATACAAAAGTTAGTTAGATATAACGAATAGAGATATATACTAAGACTAACTAGAATTAAGATATTAAGTTAGCTTATCCTTATTTAGAGTACTAAACTATAGAGAGTCATTCAACTCTAATACAGACTTAAGCTTAGATATTCTAACTCTTGATAATAGACTATTTGACGATAACTAACTTTGCCTAATGTTAAGCTGCTCCTTATAGCGCTCAACTTGGGTCTTAAGACTGCCTCTATAAATATCCTTCTAAGAAGTTTTAGTAGGATCTTCGGATTCCCATTCCTTTATAGAAAAGAATTAGAGCTTTTAAGATAGAGACAAAATTGTACTAATAGTATAAAGATACCTATTAATACTATCTGTGTCTTTATAGTATTTTAAAAGCTTTTCTAATACAGCTTTAAGTGCAGATTACATAAGTTGTTTCTAAGGAACTTTCTTCCGTCTTAGCGCAGCAATTGCACGCTCAAGATGGTTAAAAAGACGATTATATATCGTAAAAACAAGATAAATACTTAAGTCTTTAGTCCGTGATATAAGACTAGTGAACCTAAAGAATGGCTCTAGAATAAAAAGCAGATACTCAATCTGCCTCTATTCTCCTAAGCTTAGTGTAAAATAAGGCTACTCGTACTATAAGCAGAAGGTATTAAAGACTGATTATAGCCTCTTTGCCCGTCGAAGTATTAGAAAGGTTGAGTTCTATCGTGTTCTTATATCCTAGATTAGAACAAGTTTAGGCTCCTAATCTTAAAGGGTATAGAATGTATCTCGGCGCTATAGGCTTATATTGATATAAATAGCAAGACTCCGAACCTATATAGGAGATCAGTATATAGAAGTAATATTAAGGAATTAGCTTACCTTATTAAGGGTATCTATAATCTTATACGTTCTTTAGCGTGCACGTAGCGCTCTCACACGATCATTAGACTAATTTAGCTTAGTAGTGTCATTACTTAGAGATGCTTTTATCTTCCTAAGCAAATCTATAAGACTAATTTAGATAATATAAGTAATATACGGTACACGGATAATAGTAGAATTAGTACTCGATTAGATAGACCTTGCCGAGTCGTTTATAGCTTAAACTAGTGTTATATTATTCGAGGCGTTATTAGTGGTAATTGTAAGTACTCGATTAAGAATATTATACTTTTATAGTATTCGAGTAACAACTTCACTAAGATTCGCACTAGAATAGGTGCTAGAGAGTGGCTTAAAGCTAAGAAGAACCTCTCGGTACTCCCACTCTTTATCTAAAAAGTAGCCCGTGACTGCTATAAATGCCTACTAAAATGGCGATATCTAATAGTCTAGTATAAGAGAGAGCTTTGCCTTTAGTGGTAGAGTTTGAAGTAGTCTCTCTTAATATTTATTAACAAAGCCCTTTAGCCGCTCACGGATAGTGCGTCGTGAAGGAATAGCGGGTGTAGTTAGAGCAAGACGTGCATATTTAATAATATTAGCAAACTCCTAATATTTAAGGAATAAAAATAGAAGATATGATATAGTGATAAGATTTAACAGCTTCTGCTCCTAAATATCCTATAAGAACATAAGAATTAATATATTCGATGCCTATATATAGGTTAATAAAGAAGATATTATTAGGAAAAATGACATACAGCTATCTTAAGTAAAGTTTTAATATTTAGCATTCTTAACGCGAATTTAGTATAAATGACCCCCTTCCTATACTTATTTATAGATAAAGTGCCTATATAAGCAGCTACGGGATGATTAAGAACCTTTCGACACTATTTGCATATCACACCTAGCTTCCTATCTTTTATATTCGCCACTTGATTAAAAGAGTTCCAGCATTTAGCTTAATAGCGTGCATCCTAGTTGATACGCTTAGACTTCCTAAATTCTATCTAAAGCCACTATTTAACAAACTCCTTACTTATTATACCACTATATAGGGCGAAGGAATTGATACGGTCGGGATTAAGTGTCGTGATAGAGGGAGGCAAAGATAGACGTTATAAAGGGCTTAGAGGAGCGAATCGAGAATTATCGTATACCGATATCAAGGTTTAAGGGGTTATAAAGGGAGTATCGTCTAGAATAAGATATTAAAGAGTGTCTAATAGTGCCCCCTCGTAGTTTAAGGAAGCATAAGTGTCAGAAAACTGTGACATACTTAATATAGATATATAAACAGAAAGATAGTAAGGAGTAGACGACCTATAGTCAATTATTTTCTCTAAGTCAAGTGCGAGAGGCGCAAATGTACCATTTGCTAAGTTGATATATCGTATTCCTAAATAAGCTATTATTATTAGTTAGTTCATTAAGGGTTATCCATAGTGAACCTCAACGAACCTTATAGACCCTCCGTGACCCTCGTTCTGACCCTCAACGTGTAACGGGCCAGTGCCCGGCTGACATCACGTGCGCGCACGTGACCTTCCCCACGCCCCATTTTGTTTACGCTCGGTCCCGTCAACTCCTTCTCTCTTCAAGCTTCTAGATAACTGCAAACGGCTTAGCTAGTCTGAATCAAAACTGGTTTCGCCCCTTCACATTCTAGAAGCTTCCTTTTCCGTAGAAGCTCGGAAGAGTACGGCCAAGGAAGGCTAACGCGTAACTACGAAAAGCCCTAGAAGCACTAGGCACAACAAGACATCGAATATAATCGAGAGCGGAGAACCGTCGAGCCCACCCGTATAGGCCCGGTTAATAATCTAGCAGATGGCATAGGCCGCTGCCAACCAAGAAGAAAACGCACGAGCGTAAGAAGAAAGAATACGGAAGCTCGAAGAGCTGATCTAGATAAACGCATCCACACGTCCCTTACCGACAACGGGCGTAGCACACGAAACATACGAGACGCACGACTAGGGCTTAGGAACTAACGAATACCCTAATCGAGGTCCGGTCGATACGAACCTAAGCCGGCGCCCCCGTGCGCGGCTACCCGACCCCCCTATATTTAAAGGAACCCGGACGGAGTAGCCCGTATTCCGAATGTCGATCGAGAATAAGCTACTAGTCGATACGGAAGCCCTCGGGGATAAACGAGCCTACCTACTATATATCTATTCTCGATTAGAAGGAAACGCGAGTAAGAACACCGTAGCGTTTATATAACACCGACGAGCGGACGGAAACGTAAGCGATCTAATTTAATACCTCGAGAATATTTATAGAGACCCGAACATTAAGAAACGGGCCACCTAACGCCTCCGGGAGATACGTTAGGGACTAAAATAGTCCTTTACCACATTCCTACCTACGTTCGAGAAAGAATTCGCGGACTTAGGAGCGATGAGTTAGCTAGAAGATGCGAAAGTGTCTATATTAATAGGATCGCTAAACCTAACCACCCGTACGGCCCTTTCGTATAGGGATGCCCCTAACAACTTCGCGGACCTTATACTATTACTACGCCGCATCGACACTAAACTCGATCTACTCTCTTTAGAGTCGAAACGTGCGGCGTACGGACATAAGATAATAGCAATTCGTCTAAGGTCCCCGGTAGCCGACCGTATAGACTAGACTCCGATATCTAGCGCTATAGTCACTACCGCACGAACACGGAAGGAGGACCAAGACCTCGTCGGGAAGCGAGCGAAATAGGTTAAAGAGGAAGAACTAGAACGTCGACGTCGAGAAGGGAGATGTTACCGTTGCGGGCGTGATAGGTGTAGCGCAAGGTCTTGCCCCCTTAAACCTGTAAGGAGGCCGAGCCGTTCCGTAAGCTCCCGTCAACGCCCGCGCGTCACTATAGCGATGATAGAGGAAGACCCTCTAAGTGAATAACAGCCTTAGCGTCACCACGAACGGAGAGAGAGAACCCGAGTTACGAGATCGGAAGTATTTACAGGAGCGCTTATAAGAGAGAGCGACTATACGGACCGAGGGAGCGTATACGAAGACTCGGAAAAAGAGTAGCTCCTGCCCGAAAGCGCGGATAGGAGCTAAACGGAGCCGAGAAGTTACTAAAGTAAGAGAACAAGCCTTTTTATATCGATTCGTTAGTAAATGGAATTCAATTTTTAAAAGCACTAGTCGATATAGGCTATTTATGTTACGTAATAGTGAGCGATTCTTTCGTAACAACTCTCGGCCTCCCGCGTATCTTAATACCCACCCGGACGTTAGATAGCGTTACTAAGGACTAAGGAAAGATTGACTTTATCACCCGCTTCGATATAGACGTACACGGACACTTCTAAAAGGACGTTTACGCGTATATCATCCCTAGACAGATAGACCAGATAATCCTCGGGAACGTATAGTTAATCGACGTGGACGGACGCTATTTAGCACGGAAAGGTTATCTCGACATCTTTACAAAAATAGGCGAACACACACGATGTTAGAACTAGGCGAACCCTATAGTCGGCCCCTAGGGGGTGAAGCCTCTACAGATCCGACAGCTTTCCGCTCGGGACTTCTAGAAAACGTGCGCAACTAGATCTCTAGAGAGCCTTCGGGTTAGAAAAGTGACCCTCGCGGACATTAAGAAAGCCCTATAGAAAAAGAAACATATTAACCCACGTATACGGCTCCTAAAACAATACTAGCTATAGTTAAAAGTGTTCGATGCGAAGCGTGCGGAACGATTACCAGACCATCGTTCTAGAGTAGACCACCGTATCCCTTTACGGAAGGATAGCTCTAGTAAGGAAGTTCCACCGCCGTACGGCCCCCTTTACGGTATAAATCGAGAAGAACTCCTCGTCTTACGGAAGACGCTCACAGACCTACTCGGAAGGAACTTTATCCGTGTTAGCAAATCCCCGGCGGTAGTACCTATACTACTAGTTAGGAAGCCGGGAGGAGGCGTGCGTTTCTATATAGATTATCGCGGCCTAAACGAAATCACCGTTAAAGACCGCTACCTATTACCCCTAATTAAAGAAACCTTACGGAACATATTATAAGCACGATAGTTTACAAAACTAGACGTGATCGTAGCGTTCTATAAGATCCGGATTAAGCCTAGAGAAGAATAGAAGACCGCGTTCTAAATAAGATACGGGCTATTCGAATAGCTCGTAACCCCCTTCGGCCTTACGGGCGCCCCCGCAACTTTCTAGAGGTATATCAATTAGGTGCTCTATAAACACCTAGACGACTTTATCTCGGCGTACGTAGACGATATTATTATCTATTCGAGCGGATCGATCGAAGATCACTATTAGAAGGTGGCCGAAGTCCTTCGGAAGCTCTAGGAAATAGATTTATAGTGCGATATTAGCAAATCAGAATTCGAATAGGAAACGGTCAAATACCTAGGGTTTATCATTCGTGCGGGTATAGGCGTCTATATAGACCTAGCGAAGGTTGAAGCAATACGCGTATAGGAACCGCCGAAGACAACTAGAGACGTACGGAGCTTTTTAGGATTTGCGAACTTCTACCGGACCTTTATTCCCTATTTTACGAACCTAGCGGCACCGTTAGTACGACTAATACGAAAAGGAGAAGACTTCCGCTAGGACACGGCCTACCATAAAGCCTTTACCGACTTAAAGGAACTCTTTATTAACGCACTAATCCTAGCGCACTTCGAGGAGGGACGTGAAACGGTGGTAGAAACCGACGCTTCCGGGTGGGTAACGGGAGGCGTACTCTTATAGGTATAAGATAACGGAACCTTACGCCTATATACGTACCTTTTATAGAAGTTCACGCCGGTAGAGACGAACTATAAGATACACGATAAGGAGCTCCTCGTAATCATACGCGGACTAAAAGAGTGGCGCCCGGAGCTAAAAATGGTCCCTAAGTTCAAAATCATCACCGACTATAAGAATCTACGATATTTCGGGAAGGCACGGGACCTAAGTGAACGCTAGATACGGTAGGCGGACGTGCTAGTAGAGTTCGACTTCGAGATCTAGTATCGGCCCGGAAAACTAGCCGCACGGCCGGACGCCCTCTTATAAAGAGAACAAGATCTCCTATAGGATAGGAGTGATAAGCGAATAATAAATCGTTTCCGGTATATCTTCGAAAAGGTTAAGATAAAAACCGGATAGGTATAAACTAACGCGGAAACCCCTATAAACTTCGAGGTACCCGTTAACCTATTCGAGAAAGAGGAATTACAATCGCTCTAGATTAATACTTAGAGGACGGACGCGAGCTACTAGGCAATCTTATAAGCCCTATAAAAGGGGGAACGTAAACTTCCGCGTGATATCGACGTTAAAACCAGCCTCGCGGAATATCACCTTAACGTAAGGGGCCTTCTATGCTTCCGAGACCGAATATAGATACCTAATAACGAACCCCTACAGACACGTATCATCTAGAACGTGCACGATTCATATATCACGGGGCACCTAGGACGCGACGCCACGTATACGATCCTATCACGACGTTTCTTTTAGCTAGGAGCAGCTAAGGACGTACGGCAGTTCCTACGGAACTATACGGTTTGTAGACGAAGCACGATATGGCGCGACACTAAGCACGGATTGTTAAAGCCACTACTAATCCCATAACGGATCTAGGCGGAGATTTCCGTCGACTTTATTACAGATCTTCCTATAAGCGGCCCCTAAAGGGCCACGAACTACCTCGTTATCACCGATAGGCTTATAAAAAGCGTTATTCTAATTACGATGGAATCTATCACAGCAGATTCTATAGCTAGGGCGTTTATATGTAACGGGCCAGTGCCCAGCTGACATCACGTGCGCGCACGTGACCTTCCCCACGCCCCATTTTGTTTACGCTCGGTCCCGTCAACTCCTTCTCTCTTCAAGCTTCTAGATAACTGCAAACGGCTTAGCTAGTCTAAATCAAAACTGGTTTCGCCCCTTCACATTCTAGAAGCTTCCTTTTCCGTAGAAGCTCGGAAGAGTACGGCCAAGGAAGGCTAACGCGTAACTACGAAAAGCCCTAGAAGCACTAGGCACGACGAGACATCGAATATGATCGAGAGCGGAGAACCGTCGAGCCCACCCGTATAGGCCCGGTTAATAATCTAGCAGATAGTATAGGCCGCTACCAACTAAGAAGAAAACGCACGAGCGTAAGAAGAAAGAATACGGAAGCTCGAAGAGCTGATCTAGATAAACGCATCCACACGTCCCTTACTAACAACGGGCGTAGCACACGAAACACACGAGACGCACGACTAGGGCTTAGGAACTAACAAATACCCTAATCGAGGTCCGGTCGATACGAACCTAAGCCGGCGCCCCCGTACGCGGCTACCCGACCCCCCTACATTTAAAGGAACCCGGACGGAGTGGCCCGTATTCCGAATATCGATCGAGAATAAGCTACTAGTCGATACGGAAGCCCTTAGGGATAAACGAGCCTGCCTACTATATATCTATTCTCGATTAGAAGGAAACGCGAGTAAGAACACCGTAGCGTTCATATAACACTAACGAGCGGACGGAAACGTAAGCGATCTAATTCAATACCTCGAGAATATTTATAGAGACCCGAACATTAAGAAACGGGCCACCTAACGCCTCCAGGAGATACGTCAGGGACCAAAACAGTCCTTTGCCACATTCCTACCCACGTTCGAGAAAGAATTCGCGGACTCAGTGAGCGATTCTTTCGCAACAACTCTCGGCCTCCCGCGTATCTCAATACCCACCCAGACGTTAGATAGCGTTACTAAGGACTAAGGAAAGATTGACTTTATCACCCGCTTCGACATGGACGTACACGGACACTTCTAAAAGGACGTTTACGCGTATATCATCCCTAGACAGATAGACCAGATAATCCTCGGGAACGTATAGTTAATCGACGTAGACGGACGCTATTTAGCACGGAAAGGTTATCTCGACATCTTTATAAAAATAGGCGAACACATACGATATTAGAACTAAGCGAACCCTATAGTCGGCCCCTAGGGGGTGAAGCCTCTATAGATCCGATAGCTTTCCGCTTAGGACTTCTAGAAAACGTGCGCAACTAGATCTCTAGAGAGCCTTCGGGTTAGAAAAGTGACCCTCGCGGACATTAAGAAAGCCCTATAGAAAAAGAAACATATTAACCCACGTATATAGCTCCTAAAACAATACTAGCTATAGTTAAAAGTGTTCGATACGAAGCGTACGGAACGATTACTAGACCATCGTTCTAGAGTAGACCACCGTATCCCTTTATAGAAGGACAGCTCTAGTAAGGAAGTTCTACCGCTATACGGCCCCCTTTATGGTATAAATCGAGAAGAACTCCTCGTCTTATAGAAGACGCTTATAGACCTACTCGGAAGGAACTTTATCCGTGTTAGTAAATCCCTAGCGGTAGCACCTATACTACTAGTTAGGAAGCCGGGAGGAGGTATACGTTTCTATATAGATTATCGCGGCCTAAACGAAATCACTATTAAAGACCGCTACCTATTACCCCTAATTAAAGAAACCTTATAGAATATATTATAAGCACGATAGTTTACGAAACTAGACGTGATTATAGCGTTCTATAAGATCCGGATTAAGCCTAGAGAAGAATAGAAGACCGCGTTCCGAATAAGATACGGGCTATTCGAATAGCTCGTAACCCCCTTCGGCCTTATAGGCGCCCCTATAACTTTCTAGAGGTATATTAATCAGGTGCTCTATAAACACCTAGACGACTTTATCTCGGCGTATGTAGACGATATTATTATCTATTCGAGCGGATCGATCGAAGATCACCGTTAGAAGGTAGCTAAAGTCCTTCGGAAGCTCTAGGAAGCAGGTTTATAGTGCGATATTAGCAAATCAGAATTCGAATAGGAAACGGTTAAATACCTAGGGTTTATCATTCGTACGGGTATAGGCGTCTACGTGGACCTAGCGAAGGTTAAAGCAATACGCGTATAGGAACCGCCGAAGATAACTAGAGACGTATAGAGCTTTTTAGGATTTGCGAACTTCTACCGGACCTTTATTCCCTATTTTACGAACCTAGCGGCACTATTAGTACGACTAACACGAAAAGGAGAAGACTTCCGCTAGGACACGGCCTACCATAAAGCCTTTACCGACTTAAAGGAACTCTTTATTAACGCACCGATCCTAGCGCACTTCGAGGAGGGACGTGAAACGGTGGTAGAAACCGACGCTTCCGGGTGGGCAACAAGAGGCGTACTCTTATAGGTATAAGATAACGGAACCTTACGCCTATATACGTACCTTTCATAGAAGTTCACGCCGGTAGAGACGAACTATAAGATACACGATAAGGAGCTCCTTATAATCATACGCGGACTAAAAGAGTGGCGCCTAGAGCTAAAAATAGTCCCTAAGTTTAAAATCATCACCGACTATAAGAATCTACGATATTTCGGGAAGGCACGGGACCTAAGTGAACGCTAGATACGGTAGGCGGACGTGCTAGTAGAGTTCGACTTCGAGATCTAGTATCGGCCCGGAAAACTAGCCGTACGGCCGGACGCCCTCTCACGAAGAGAACAAGATCTCCTATAGGATAGGAGTGATAAGCGAATAACGAATCGTTTCCGGCATATCTTCGAAAAGGTTAAGATAAAAACCGGACGGGTATAAACTAACACGGAAACCCCTATAAACTTCGAGGTACCCGTTAACCTATTCGAGGAAGAGGAATTATAATCGCTCTAGATTAATACTCGGAGGACGGACGCGAGCTACTAGGCAATCTTATAAGCCCTATAAAAGGGGGAACGTAAACTTCCGCGTGATATCGACGTTAAAACCAGCCTCGCGGAATATCACCTTAACGTAAGGGGCCTTCTATGCTTCCGAGACCGAATATAGATACCTAATAACGAACCCCTACGGACACGTATCATCTAGAACGTGCACGATTCATATATCATAGGGCACCTAGGACGCGACGCCACGTATGCGATCCTATCACAACGTTTCTTTTAGCTAGAAGTAGCTAAGGACGTACGGCAGTTCCTATAGAACTACACGGTTTGTGGACGAAGCACGATATGGCGCGACACTAAGCACGGATTGTTAAAGCCACTACCAATCCTATAACGGATCTAGGCGGAGATTTCCGTCGACTTTATTACGGATCTTCCTACAAGCGGCCCCTAAAGGGCCACGAACTACCTCGTTATCACCGATAGGCTTACGAAAAGCGTTATTCTAATTGCGATAGAATCTATCACGGCAGATTCTATAGCTAGGGCGTTTATAGACCACTTCTATATACACCACAGACTCCCGCTCGCAATCGTAAGCGACCGCGGCCCCTAGTTCGTAAGCGGTTTTTAGAAAGAAGTGTGTAAAAGGCTAAACATCCAACAACGGCTATCAACGGCCTTCCACCCCTAGACGGACGGTATAATAGAACGGGCAAATCAGGAGATCGAACAGATCTTATAGGCCTTTACGGCCTACTTATAAGAGGATTAGTCAAGTCTCCTCCCGATCGTAGCCGTCGCGATTAATAACCGAGAGGTATCGTCAACCGGTTTAGCACCACTCTTCTTCACTTACGGATACTATATTGACCTAATCGGACTAGAGGACAACGGAAGCCTCTAGGGCCACGAGAAAGGCCCCGAACGGGCAGGCAAGGACTTTATAGAGCGCCTCCGTAAAGCATCCGACTAGGCACAGGTAGTAATAGCCACTATATAGGATAAACAATAGGAACAAGCGAACCGTACGCGCTAGGTAGCACTAATCTACCGTATAAGAGATAAAGTGTGGTTATATCTACGAAACGTAACGTCCTTACGGCCGTTAAAGAAACTAGACTAGCTACACGGAAAATATACTGTCGTTAACGTCCTGTCCCCACACACCGTGGAGCTAAGTGTCCCGCGCGGAATTCACTCGATCTTTCACATAGATCTAGTACGACCCGCAGCGATAGATCCCCTTCCGTCCTAGGTCGTGCACGACGCCCAACCCCCGCCAATCGTCGTAGACAATGAATCGGAGTGGGAGGTCGAAGAGATCCTAGCTACACGTACACAAAAAGTCGGCAGAGGCCACCGACGTGAAGTCTTGGTGAAATAGAGAGGTTATACGGAACAAACATGGGAGAAATTAGAAGAATTGGAAGATTGCGCCGCGCTAGATGCCTTCGAGGAACGATACGGAGACGTTCGGGTAAACAACGGGCCTTAGGGGACACACGCCCACGTACGCACTGGTGTCCTCCGCATACCATAGGGAGGGGGGGGAGTATTGTAACGGGCCAGTGCCCGGCTGACATCACGTGCGCGCACGTGACCTTCCCCACGCCCCATTTTGTTTACGCTCGGTCCCGTCAACTCCTTCTCTCTTCAAGCTTCTAGATAACTGCAAACGGCTTAGCTAGTCTGAATCAAAACTGGTTTCGCCCCTTCACACAACGAACCTCATAGACCCTCTATGAACCTCATTTTGACCCTCAGTGAACCTCTTAGACCCTCCACGAACCTCATTCTGACCCTTAGTGAACCTCAGACCCCTAATAAACGTTTTGATTAACACAACACATATTACAGATATATATTTCTACTCCATTACAGACTGATAACTTCCACTACCTATTGTACCTCTTTCCTATAGTCGCATAACATAAAAGAAGTACTAAACTGATAGAACCATTATCGAAAAACAATATTATGAAAACATTTTAAGACATTCTATAACTTTGATGCTCAAAAGTCAGTCTTTATAGTCCAATAGACAAAACAGGTGTAAATAACAGTATTTTATCAAGATAAGTAAGCAGTTTTATCCACCTACATTAGGTTTAGCGCTGGAAATTTATGCATCCGAGGGTCGCTGCGGGTCATGGAGGGTCACCCGCATGCGACCCTCATGGAACTAGGGTCAGGGTCAGGGTCGCTCATGAGCGACCCTGACCCTCGGAGGGGCGGGTGGAGGGTCCAAGGTCATGGACCACCCGGAGGGTCACTGCCAGGTCTACTATTATCCGGATTCAACTAGAATTGGATATTAGAATCTAGTTTTAAGTCGGATTCTACGTACGTAACTTCGAGGGTAACGGAAGGCGAGCTGGGCTTGCTAGACTGTTCCTGAATATGTTACTTCTAGCAAAAGGGACACGCTTAATAAAACTGGCTTCTTAATGTTAGGAGGATTCACTAATCTAGTACTTATTGATGACACTTTACCATAACCACCTAGGCCGGCACGGGCGTAGGTAGCACCGTAGAATCACTTCTCAATTTTCATTTTATGATCCTCTCTCCTCTCACATGCGTAGTCAAACAACGAAGTTACGTGCAGCCAGTAGCCGGGTGGCAACCCGTCACCCTAGTAATGATCAGGCCCCCCATCCCCTCACCTTCCACAGAAACTCCTACTCACCCCCTAGTGTAGCCTTCATCTGCCGGCTCCATTCATCCCGCTTGATCCGCAGAACGATCAACGGGACCCCACTGAGCAGACAGAATAAACAGACCGCCGTGAACGACCAACCCGTCCCAATCGCATCAAATAACGGCTGCGCAATGATCGCACTCACGCATGACAGACTGTTTCGCATGAGGTTATTCACCGCGACGCCGATGGTGGAGTTCTTTGGTGTAAATTCCGTTAGCATTGTCATGGTGACGTTGGTGAGAATCATTCCGCCAAACCCGTAGAAGAAGTTTCCGAGGAGCTATTATAAAGTAGATTAGTCCCCGCTTAAAGCCTAAACTCCATGAAATGAATGAACTTACTGGGACTAGCCAGAACTCATGCTTATCAGCGGCCCATCCCCACCACAACAGCGCCCCGGGGAAGAGAATGCCCCCAAGGAGGCAGTTCTCGCCTAGACGATCGACCGGGTGGAGGATCAACTCCCCCTTATCATCATATCGACCCTCCTTTCGAGCAGTCCGCGCCATGATATAATCCTGCCAGCGGCCCCCAATAATTGCACCGAAGAGTAGACCTAGGCCCCCGGGAATATAAGCCACACCGACAATGATAGAGCTCCAAGAGTATGGTGGCAGGGCGAAGGTGTCTTCAATAGAAACGCAGATAAGATAGTACGTAGCAAAGACGATGCTAGTGTAATAGACCGTAATCAGGATAGGAGGGTATTGGAGGAGCTTGGCGGCTTCTATAGGCTTTAGGAGGAAGTAGAGGGCCCTCTTGCCGGGACTAGTCGCGTCGTTTCGCTGCTTGTGGCGGTTCTCTTCGAGGTTGTTGGCTGTCTCTGGCATGAAGAAGACCATTACAGTAAACACGACCCAGCCATAGATGACCATAAACCACTGTGTGCTACGCCAACTCCAACGCATCGTGAGTGCCCCACCGATAATAGGGGCAAACATGGGCCCCAGCATGGGACCTAGCATGAACGCGCCCATGGCCTTGCCGCGATCTTGCGTTTCGAATATGTCTGAAATGGTCCCGGCACTGACGGCTTGAAGGGACGCACTGGATGCGCTCCCAAGGAGTCGCATGGCGACAAACATGCCGATGTTGGGGCTGATAGCAGCCAGAATGTTGAAAATCCCAAGGAAGAAGAATGACGATATGTATACCAGTCGACGGCCATAGAGCTCAGCGAGGTATGACCACCACAAGGGTGTGAATGCAACAGAGAGTGAGCCAAAAGCGATAGACAAGTTGACCACCGACACGGTGGTATGCATATCCTCGGCAATCTCTATCAGGCAGGCTGTTTGAAATTCAGCATATCAGCTTCTTGTTCTGGCCGGGGAAGAGGAGGCCTTACGAAACAAAACACCACTACTCAGCGGAACCACCAACCCTCCCATCGCCACAATAAAGGTCAAACCCCACTTCATCCCCGGGGCATACTGCCTCGAATCCTGCAAGGCTGGAACAGAACATAACCACGGAAGAAATCCTCTACGAACGTGTTCCAAACCATGAGGCTCAATTTCTTGCTTTGTTCCGAGTTCTGCCTTGGTATTATCCTGCATGAGCTTTTCGGGCGAGTCTGTTTCGTACTCTGGCATTGTCCCTGTGCTTCTTGGGGATTGCATCGTGTTGAACGCTGCTGAAGTCTCGGGTGTGTTGTTTCTATGCGTAAGAGACATGCAGATTTGTGGATGCTAAATGCCTCTATCATGTCTTCTGACAAGCATATATATACATATGTATTCAAAATCATCGACGGTACAAGTGGTACAATGTATATGATTATGATCCACCTCGGCCGAGGTGTGGGGCCTCCCGCCTCGTACGAAGACCCACGCCTCGTCCGGTCAAATTAGGAGAGCGCAAACGTTGGATTGAGGTGATTCCAAGGTTAACAGACAGAGTAACCTTGGTTAGGTAGCCACCCTTGTGGAAATAATCGAGGCACCTAGATCTACCTAGGTACCTGAAAATGGCCCATACCCATACCCTCTCTCGTACGAGAAATGCAGATCCGAAGTGACATCGCAAAAAGCAGGATGAAGTTACTACTCGTTTGGAATATAGATCACGATCAAGGTACAATTTATGGGTACTCTGTGAAGGTGTGAATCAGCTGGTCCTCCGTCATCTCACCGTTTTTGGATGTTCTGTCACAGCTTGACAATCGGCAGATCAATTTCTGTCGCCTTCTGCTTGGCCCTTCTGCTTGGCGATCCCCCGGTTGAATATGCGCCATCGTCGATCGAATTCCCGGATCAGCTTCCACGAGTCCCATGAGCACATATACTTCAAGACTTGACTGCGAGTGAGGCCTTGCTCCACAGTCCAGGTAGAGAGGGTAAGAAAGATCTGACCGATCGACCAGACTTCATCTTTCTGGGTATCAGTCAAGAGTCCATAGAAAGTCTCCAATTGAGTAAAAAACGGGTACGGCTGCATGGCTCGGTACGTATTGACGATAGTCCCCCCTTCCTTGGTGGGAGTAAGGGTCTGTGTGCGGAGTGTTTGCACATGCTCGATTGCCCGCTCCAAGACCATTGGGGTAAGCCTCGCCGAGTTCGAGAAGTTGACGTAGAGATCCAGCAACTTGCGCAAAACCTTCCAATCTTGCCCATTGATGAGCCCAACAGCATGACCCATGGCGTAATTGAACAGGGCTCCGGGAGGCTCATAGGAAAACTTGCTGTGCTCTCCTTTCCCGGAAAACCCAGCCTCGACGTCTTTGGGATCAGTAATGACGCTTCAGGCATGGAGTATCAGTAGCATATCCGGTCTCCGACGTGGGTGTGGGAGAAACGCACATTCCAGGCCACGTGCCGTTCCAGACTCGATAAATGGATCCGTATTTTGCACGCCATTTGGCACTCATCTGAGACAAGGCAATGATCTTATCCCTTCCCTGGCCTTACGGTAGAACATAGTCAGGACCGGACATCTGCTGCTTTTCCCCTTTGACGGGCTTTACAGGGGACTTGGTGATATATATGCACTGTCTGCTCGGTTAATGTTATGATCCCATCTTCTCCTTCCTCGTTCAGGGGCAGGCGAATAACTCACATTCAGGTAAAACGTGACGATGCGATCGCCGAAGAAATATGCAATCACGAGAGGCAAGGAGGTCCCCAGGACGATCCATCGTAGTGCGGGATGGCTTACTACTGAGAGAGCCGTGAGGAAAGCCATGAGGTACGAGAAATGTAAATTGAGGGAAGCCTTGACGCCGTTGATGCTCCTGTCACAACTAGTGGTGAGCGAAGATCTACTATAGACACTTCTGCGCAGGGCTTATGCACAAGGCAGTTTGTCAATCCTGCAAGAACGTGGTCGCGGCACTGAGTTTATTCACCGAGAATAATTCCCCTTGGCAAGCTAGACAATGTGTCCTACGACGGTAGGTAATGAATGCACGTCTCCTTTTCCCACCGCTGTCCCGATGAATGTCCCAGTTTGTTCTACCTATCCCCCACATTGCGTGTTGTCGCTTCGATTATTAACCTGGGACTGGTCATACCACAGATTACACCTCGACTCATGGAGCCGCTCTTAATCAGCATATAACGCTGGCGTATGTCCAAATGACATAGTGCAGGGTTTATAGGTGCGATCTAAGCTATACACTCAATCGATCCGCCCTCCACCCTTCTCCAGCATCCATCCAGAAAGAGAAATGAGACACTGTTCCACCATATCCCACAAAGGATGCTCTGCATGAACGTAATTAAATCGGCCGATCCATCAAGCCCAGCAATCGGTCACTGTGACAACCCATAGCACCCCATCGGACCCAAACCGGCGAAGTCCGCAAAATCGAACTCCTCCAGATTCACCAGACCCATGAAATCCGTCGTCTCAAGACCTATCACAGCCGAGCCTGGAGGAGCAGCAGGAAAAGTCTCCTTCGACATGGGAGAATTGTTCTCAGATAAACCAGTCCTAGTTGGCTGGTTGCTAGCGATACCAGAACCGAGGCCCTGCTGGAATCGAATCCGATTCACCAACCAAATGATTGCGGGCCATGCACCGGTGGTATGCTGACCCCGAATCTCGTAGATGGCGTTCGCTAATTGGAGGCCACGCTGGCGGAGATCAGCCCACTCCGGGGATTGGAAGCCGGGACTGCGGAGTTCGGAGAGTACGTAGAGAATCAAGTAGAAGCCGGCGTGGGAGAAGATATGCCATTGGAAGGGTTCACAGGCCTTGCTGGAGGCGATTGTACACCAGTTCTCGACGGCTGTGGCGGCATCAACGAATATACTTGACGTTTGATATTGTCAGCAAAAACATATTTACTTTCCCTGGTTTGGGGGGAGGTCGGAGGGCTAACTTTCTTCTCATAGCGGGACTGATGACCTCGCGATCTTGTCGGGGGATTTGAATCCAGAACATGACCCAGAATTTGGATTTCAAGTGGTTTCTCAAGTCTAAGGCCATTGACTGCATACTCACCCTCTTATCACAGTATCGAACGAGATCGTCCAGATCCCTTTCAAAATCGCTGGCGATAGTCTCAGCAGTGTTGAACAGGCCTTGTAGCTCCGTTAATGCTTCGGCCTCGCCCACACCGCGGGGGTTGGTGCGCAGTCCCTTTCGAGAAGCATGCGTCACCTGAATAATGCGCCCGTAATACTGGACCGCGGTGGTCCGAAGGAGATAGATGGTCATGTCAGTGAATTTGGGGGCATCCGATAGTCCAACCGAGGGTGCCACCCCTTCGACCAGATCGACGTCATCTAGGCTGACAGGTCGACGTGTATCGAAGTCCGACCCGTGAATCGAAGGCGCAAACCCATGATCCTCCGCTGCGCGAAAATCTAAGTAGCAAATTTGCGCCCATAAGCGACGGCGCAGCTCCACCTGTATAACATCCATCGTGCCCAGCGGTAGGGCTAAAGGGTCCCGGTGGAGTCCGTGGACTGTCGCCATCCGAATAGCCAGTCCAGTCAGCGGCCATACCTTTCCCAGGTCATCTTCCCGGTATTGCGCGGTCTTTAGTGTATAAACATTGTATAGCTCAATATAGGGACTGTCCTTCCTCTTTCCATGAGACTTACCAGAAAAATCACAAATGCCTGCAAAACCTCAAAGCTCCTTGAGGTCATAAATTTCTGCCGTTTCAGATGCACTTCCGTTCCCGTGCGGTATCGATTCAGGAGGTGAGACCGATTAGTGCCGAACGCAGCGACTATGTCGGTATCCTTCATACTGTTGACGGCCGCATAGAAGATGGACATGGCCAGCGGCTCAAATAGGTCAATGTTATTCGGGTGGAAAGTCATATTGCTACTGGTCCCCGTCATGATGGGGATGCGATCGTTCTCTAAAAGGTAATGGGTGCGAATAAATGTGTCAAACCGACGAGCCAAACTCGGCCGATGGACAATTCGGTGAATCGGGTCGACATTGGCCAGGAAAACATTTAGGAGAAAATAACAATCCTCTCGTGTATCGGGCCAGAAGGTAGCACTATTAGCTATAGGGGAATCCGCGTCCCAGATGACATCTTCGAGCGCCTGTTCCCGGGGGGAATTCTGAGATTCTGCAATAACCGATTGGATGTCTTGGAGCTAAGGGAGCAGAGGCTTAGTTAGTACCGCTTTGCCTTGGTATAGGCAGAAGCTTCAAGAACAACGGGGAGCGTACCTCTGCAGCCATCCAGGCCCAATGTTTGCCGGAGATGAAGTGGGGGACTCCATTATCGAGAATCAGTGCATCTTCTTGCGATCGCGCCCGTGGAGGTGACGTATTATGAGGGGCGGGTGTCGATTGTGCAGGTGTGAATGAGTCCAGCGATGAGGGACTATGCTCCGGTGCCTCATATACTTTCGCTTGTGCCATGAAGTCACCAAGACGCTGAAGACCAGGATTGATTCGTGCTAGCGTGGATGAAGAGACCTTGGGGGCACTGCTTAGTTTGGTGATCCCGCTTGACTCTGAGGCCAGCCCCGGCGACTGGGGCTTTAACACGTAAGAACAGGCATACTCGCCTCGCTCACACGCCGAACATTGCGGTTGTCGGCGGTCACATTTGACCTTGCGACTACGACATGGCAGACAAGAGGTAATTGGACGAGAGAAGCTACTTAGGGCTGCAGGTGGAGATGAAATTGATTCCTTAGGGTATGATTGTGTGGATGAGGGGTGAAAAGGGGAGGCATACATGGCGAAAGAGACGGGAGGGAAAAATGGGAAATGTGCCGGTGCGAACTACATGTACTATTAAAGCATCCGCACGCTGCTAGAAGCAGCAGCTCGAGCTGGTAAAATTGGACCCCAGTGGGATTTTAATTGGAATAAGTTCCACCCTTGACGCAACCCAGAGCCATGCTGAAGCGTGGAGGCTGTAAAATTAGGGCCATACGGGATATGCATCTCCTGGGTAGTTTCTTTCGTATTATGAAGTTTCTTGCGGAGGAAGGGGGTCAATGTTTTTGTTATGCGAACGGTACATACTAGTGCATACCAGACAGGATTGACACGGAGGTATTTTACGCTCCAAGACGCAAAGAACGCCAAGACTCGGGCTTCATCGGAACTACTCCATACCATGGGATGCGATTCAGATATTCCGTGTAATACCTTGGGGACTGCTATTCGGATGTTACGACTTCTGCTAATCGAAACATTTGAAGGGACTCTAGTCAATTAGAATCCTAGGACCATACTATTTCACCCACGTAAGCTACTCTATATTCTAGTATGGTACTAGAGGTGTAGTGTACACCTTGAAGATAGCAATTTTATATAATTTTGCTACTTTCACTATTTTGAGATCCCAAATATTAATTTGCAAAAAGTGAATCCGTATGAAGGTCGAGTTCCTGGGCAACCAATGGGGCACGTTCCAAACATCAACCGCTGCGCGATGAGCAAAATACCAGGATACAAACGTCCTAGAACCACACTCGCTATACACAGGTACGATAGGAAAACTCGTAACGTCGGTTCCGTCCCTAAAATACTAGCTTAGGGCTGAGGTAGCATTTAGCTAGACTTCTAGTAGTAATCCGACCGCCCCCTATTTCCTATTCCAGCCTAATATACTCCGTACAGAGTATAGACAAGCACACGCAGCTGCCCGGGCGGCCCGAACCCGACCGGTGTAATCCGTCTAGGTCCAATCATTTTGCCAAGCAGCCACTGTGACTTCCAAGGTTGGTCTGCGCCTATATTACCAATATATTACGACCATCATAGTACATCTACCTAACCGCACACATATACGGTGTTTAATTATCCAGATATGTATCCCCAGATCTAGGTTCTAGCTCAGGACACTTAGAGACACCATCCATGGATCCACGGATGCAAACTAGCTAAGTAATTGATCCACTCGGCCATAATTGGTCAGTTATGGCTCTGTGGCCTGTACCTAGGTAGTACCCGTGGAGCCCCCATTTATAATAGGTAGGACTGAAAAGGTCTGGGCGAGCCCGCTAACAGCCTCGCAAATGCGGCCAGACTCATACGGCGCCCAACAACGCTACCCTATATTAGGGCACGCTCTCCACCGGTGACCAATTAGCACTACGGCTCTCTTGGTGGGTGTTTTATAGTGCGGTTTACATTCTAACCTAGAATGCTATCAATGGGAACCCGAGAAACCATTTGAGTGGGTAACATAGAGCTGGACATACCTTGCCGATACGAATATGTGGTTCGGACGGGCGAGCCAAAGGGGTCCCGCAACAAGAAGACCCTCGAAAAGGCACAGCAGCTGCGACAGGAAGCGATGATGGAAACGGATCAACTTTTGTCACAGCTGCATGGAAAGGACAGCTGCAGCACAGGTAGTGTGACTAGTTGATGCCATTTAACTGGGACAGCAAGTGGACAATGTTCGCCAGTGGAGGCAAGTCACAACCACATAGAGGGATCGGATTACAGCCCAGTGAGGCCATGGTATGGGGACATGCAGAGGACGCTCTTCAACTTTCTCCACTCTCCGGCACAGATTTGCCATTTATCTCAGACGACTCACTACCACTACTCAACGCAAACCCGTATGATGCTCCCATCCCTGGGGCAACCACTCCCAAACGACGAGTGTCACTTCTCAAAGATGTGTATGTGTGAGCCATCTCCTGGACAGCACGGCCCAGTTAAGCAGCCTGACACAAGGTCCCTGCAAACGTGGTCGCTTTGATCGGGGGATGCAAGTCATCAACAAGGCCTGGGCCACTATCCGAGCGACCATGCAATGTGAGAGCAGGGAGCACCACTCTCAACTGTTCTTCTCTATATTATGGTATATCCGGTTAGCCTGTGGGTGGTTTTAATCGAGAGCGTCATTGAAAGAACGTGAAGCTCCAGTACCATGTTACCCACCGTCCGTCAAAGGAGTTAATATTCGATGCGGCGAGTATGAAATCCCTCACCAGCAGGTCCACGTGATGCACGGAGTCCTAGTTCAAATGGCCGTTCAAGGCGGAATCGATCTTCTGGGAGGACTACGTTGCATCCTGGAGAATAAAGAAGCATCAGCATTTGATTGATGCACAGGTGAATATCGTGTCGCTTACCCCGGTGGATGTTAAATATATCTTATCAGTTCTAGTTCGCTGTGATGAGGAGATGCTGGGGACATATTGACCACTGGTTCGAGTCTGATGTCGACGGGATAGAAAGAGAAGAAGACGTTATCTTTAGTAAAAGATACCTTGGAACCCTTTCTTCATTTTATTTTAGAAATGGTCATATAAAGGATCTCGTCGGACGTCTAACCAGTGTTTGTCTGCTCTACGTGCGATCTATATTGGAACGTACTACCATATGCCACTCGTGGGATCATCCTTTCCAAACTTCCGAGGTTGTTTGTTTCCAAGGTCTTCCAAGGTTTCCAGGTGGGTTCCAACCTTAGAACCTTCCAAGGTTGGCCCACAGATTGCGGGTCCACCCCCTGAGACACTCCGAATTTACTAGATATGCAGCTCTAAATTGGTGTCGTACGAAGTGAACAGTAGTACATATGTATGTGATAAATGCCACTGTAGAATTCCGGTAACGAGTAATATAGATATGCAATGTATACTCCGTACTACGTAAATACTGGCCCGCGGGTCTCCACCATTGTACTAACATCACGTATCGCGAGAATAGTCATGTACATCTCTTTCTATCCTCCCTTCCCGATAGTTCTATTATAACCACCCAGCGAAAGCTTTTCAATATGTGGTACAATCAAATCGATCCATTCTTGCCGACTCACATCTTGTTCAGGAGAGTAGGCCTATTTAGATACATAGGTCGTAGATAGATACAACCCGTCAATCAGAACCTGGGAAAGAAGGTCCCGAGGAAGAAAAAAGGTTGTTATGTCCACCACTACAGGCCCCAGAGGCTTAGTTCGTTGGTCATAATTCCGCAACATGCGTAATCCCGAGGTCGTACTTTCCATCAAATTCGAATTAAAGTACATACTTACATATATAGTACTTCCAAAATACTTGTCATCTTGTACAAATAGTAGGTCCGGAGTACTAGTAAGCCATATTCGGCTCAATGTGCCTTAGTAGATAGAGAAATAATGTAAATTTTGAGGGGATACATATAGAGTATTCTCCTGGTAGTACTAGGAGGGTCTGTAATTTTTGTTAAAAATTTAGTCATCCAACGACCCCTATAGTTATCGTAAGTGTTGGACTATGGTCTATCACAGCACTTGCATCTAATCATATATTTGGACTCGCTTTTGCCTTCGTCGCGATTAGGAAAGTTGCTGTTGTTGATGAACCTGCCCTAGGAAGCTCGATCGTGGGCATATATCAGGGGCGTTAGTGTCTCTATCAATCAGCTTTTTCACTGGCGGACTAAAGAGCCTCTAGTTAGTTAGTTATTATGTTTAGTTAATAGAAGGAATTCCCCCTCTATATGCTGTTGATCTAATCCTTAGCGGCTTGGAAAAATTCGTATTACATGTTTAGCCCCAGTGGTAGCTGAAGTTATACCATAAGTGCCCCTAGGCAACGATCATAATGTAATGTGGCATAAAGAATAGATATTTGCGTCCGCAGTATCCTGCTCCTTGAGTCTTTGCGTCTTTGTGTGCCCTAAACATTTATTAAGTATCTTTTGAGTAGCAGCCACCTCTTATGAATGGCATATATCCAGCCGATTTGGTCCTCTTTGAGTGTAGGGAGAAGTATCGTGATATCACCTGCTGTTGTAGGTTGTAATTCAAAAGATTGACTTTCTGATTGTTACCAGAAAAGAGGAGGATATATATATGTACACAGAATGAAGCCCAAATTGACGACTAATCGGTCTGAATTGAAACGGAACTAATCTCGTATACGTCCCTATATATCATCTACTGTGTGAAGTCTCGAGTTACAATATCCAAGATGATGTCTTCCGGCAGCTTCCAGTCTTTCCTGTCTCTTGGTGCTAAGAGGATCCGGGCTTGGCCTCAGTACGGCCAATTAGGCGGCAGCAAACATTAGGTTCTCGTGTTGAGGGCCGTGTATAGCCTTGGCGGTTGGGCGGGATGTGGGGGACGTATGATTTATAAACACCACAGACCTGCTCTATGGTAACAGAGCGCAGCGTACTTGGGACTCCATTACACGATGGCAGGGCAACTCGGAATCAAAGATAGGCTTCGGCGTATTTTCAAGACACCCGAACACAAATCTGAGTCTCAACCACAACCACAACCACCGCCACAGCCAGAGGGATCAGTTCAGGGACCCGTTAATAACACGCCCGATGGCGCCCCAAACTCTAACCCCTCCAACGCGAAGCCGCCCCAGGCGGATGAAGAGGAAGACAGGTTCCCTGAAGTCAGCCTTGTCCTTATAACCAACTATCCCGAGCACTGGTGCTGCTTCGACCACACTGATGACGATGATCGTACAGCATCTTTAGCACCAGGGGTGAACTCGCCCCCGCCGCACGACAAGTTGATTAGCGAGACACGCCGAAAATGGGCGAGCGGAACTCTATTCCCACCCGAGTTTCTAGGGCCCAAGATCTTTGCTCCAGATTGGAAACCCGATGCAGGATACTCCCTTCCAACCTTCCTCTACGACATCGTCACGCGCCGCGTCATCGAAACGTCGACTCTCTCGAAATTAGCAAAAGAGACGCGATACGCAACCATCTCACACGTATGGGGTGACCACGGTATAGAACTCGACGGCACGCCATACGGCGTGCCAGGCCCGATTCCAATCCGGTACGAAGAAAAGCTGATACGGATGCTCGAAGCTGCACGCGTGCTAGTTGGTGAACGCTATGTTTGGATGGATATCCTGTGTCTGGAGCAGTATTATCCTAGCCCTCATGAGCGGCAGGCAGAGGTTGCGGAAATGGGGCGGTATTTTCGTAATGCGACGGGGTGTTTTGTTTGGATGGATGATGCGTTTGAGAATTGTGATGAGGATTGGCCGAAGGATGTTTTAGATTCGTTGGAGGACATTAATGCTTTTTTTAGGATGGATAGGCACGGTTTGTCTATGAATTCTGTGTCTGGTGCGGCTGATGGGCTGGTTCCGAGTGCAGTGATAGGAAACACGACAGACGAAATGCGTGGTCCCGAGGCCCTGGGGTGGATTCGGAAGGTCCGCAAAGTCGAACGCGCGCCATGGTTCCGACGTGTCTGGACGCTACAGGAGGCTGTCGTTCCAAAGGACTTTATGATATGTACACCGGAGCGCTATATGATATCTTGCAGTACGTTATGCCGCCTAGTTGGCCTCGTTGAGGCAACTGCGCGTCGGCTTCTCTCAGATGGCGCAATGGAGTCAATCGAAGTAATACATGAGCTGCACGGCAGCGAAGTCTACAAAATCCTTAAGCTGCGCCAGCTATACCAAAATGACGAAGTCGGGTTCTGGCACATCGCGCAAGCCGTGCGGTCGCGGTCCTGCACAGTCGAAAATGACCGCGCGATGGGCGTCAGCGGGATGCTACAACGGACATGGCCCATACTGGACCACCGCATGGAGTCGGGACGAATGTTGGGCGAGACGTGGGAGCAGGCTCTACTCGAAAGTGATTTTTCGGCGCTAATTTATCTCGGCGAGCGGTCGTCGGTATACTCTATGTTTGCGGATCCTCTGGCCGGTATGCCCTTTATATCTGTGGGAGCGAGGAGGAAACCCGATACCGCGCCGAAGGAAACGCATAGGCTTGAGTTGGTCGATGGGGTGGCGATGAAGGACGTCGGGTGCGATCGCGTCCGTAATGTCACTGGTGTCATGTGCACGGCCTTGGAAGGGGCTCTAAAGGAGTGGATGATGACCCAAACGCCATTCGGGGAAATGGATATGGAAACGCACCTCCAGTTGGCAACTGCCTGGGGTCTGCCGAAACATACGCAGAACATAAAGGGGAAAAACGGTAACATGAAGGACTTTTCGCCGGGTGCCTACGCTGCTTTCCTGTCACTGGCCCCCTCGTGGGCAACCCACATACTCGGGCGTCTGGGGGATAAAGAATTCTCTCGGGATGTCAAACGTCTTTTCCCACAGGCGATACTGCAAAGACTCCGCATTCTGCAGCTGCTACTCGGCGTCAATCAGGATAAACACGCCGTTGTGTTGCTGCAGATGGCTAACTCAGAGCCGCAGGTCGGACTCATATCAGAGCCTCCGGATGACACAGTGGTTGCGTTGACACCAAGTTCGTATCATAACCAACCTGGACCGGGTTGTTTACTTGTCAAGGTGTTGGAGGACGGAGTGTTTCACAAGATTGGGATCGGGTTGGGGAAAGCCGTCAGGGCGCATTCGTTTGTGTCGGGTCAGATAATACCCCCGCCAAGGATTCCTGGCCTGCCCTGGGTGTATGTCCCGTCTTTTGGGTTGACACAGGAGTAATCCCACTCTTGACTTAGCTTCGAGGAATATCTGGTATTGTTGTCGAAGAAATATGAAACGCCTTACTATTTAGACTAAAATAGCCATCTCTAGTAAGCAGTCCCACCCCGCCCCAGAAGACGGGGTGTGGAGAATTGGTCTGCCACAGCTCAAAGATAAATTTGAAACTGTCTAAAAGACTACTCAACACCGCCCTGTCGAATCTACAAGAGAAAATGATCAATCATTATCTCTAGCTTCCTGGCTATCGTCTGAGAATCTGATTGTCTGTTTCAGAGCTTGCAGGCATACCCAATGACATATCACTGCAGCCTCGCAGGGCGGCCTAAGCGGTCAATGCGCTCTCCCGGAGGATTCTCGCCCCCTACCGCGCACCCGCGCACCTTCGTCACACCTCTCTACCTATTCTGCACTCACCCTACTCACCAGGGGCAAGGACATTAAAATTGAAAATTCTCACACAACAGTGGTAATATTACTATCGACGAATCGCCAGAAACTCAAAAGATGGGATCTGGCCGTCCGCTTATCGACATTAACAACCTCGTGCAACACCGGATCCTGCTCTGACATATCGCCTCGAAGCAACCAAATCTCTATCGACCCTACTTACAGCCATGCTATATATTGTCCGAGACTTCACTATCATCTAGAAGTTCAACACGGGCCATCCTTTCTAGTTTCTCTAAGGCCATCTGCGGAGACTCTTGACCTGGCGGGTTGGATTCACCGCGGGACAATTCTGCCAGCTGCTGTTGTATCCATCGTCGCGCCTTTGCAACCTGTAACTCCCATAGTCCCTTTAACATAGCATGGCGGGTCGTGATATAAACAACTGCAAGAACATTCAGGTCGATCGAGTGTAGTTCATGATGCTGATTGCTGACTGCAGACCGATTTGCGAAGTGGATGACCGTTTTGAATTCCGCTATAAGAGGGCGTTGTATATTCGTCCCATAGAGACGAAATTCGCCATCCGCGCCTTGTGAGTAGAGAATTCCTGACAAGGAAAGGATGTTTGTCGGATCTTCTAGAGTCATGGGAGTGGCCCTTGGTGACTTCTCTTCTGAGACAGATCCGACCCAGCCCCCCATCATTTGAGTTTCAGACCCCCAGGTCATCGAAGGTGACCCACACACAGTGTTTGTTTCGCAACTCTCCTTGGACTTCGAAGTCATAACATTGGAGGCTGACCAATCCCCGCCCTGTGACGAGCAAGCTGTCGAGGGAACACTGGTATCGTCGTCTTCAAGAGCCACCGCACATTTTAATGTCCTGAGTCTGGATTTTTTAGAATTAGGTAGCGCTTGGGATGTCGTCCAAAAGTCGAGGCTGTCTGCAGCTGATTGCGACAGCATTGACGGATTGATGGAAGAATATGATTGAACCTCATCAGGACATTCAGCCGATATTTCGCCGTTTGAATCTTTCTTTTGTAAGTCCTGGCTGGACTTGGGCATGGTATGCGGTGGGCTTTTCGAGAGAATGTCTACAGCACTGCTACTACACTGGGGTTCAGCACCGTAGCAGTGGCGCGAAGCCCCGTGCGCATTAGCACCATCTGGGGCGTAGGCTCCGCGAGGTCTACCTCGCTGGCCATAGTAGTGCTCCGCAGGAATACTACGAGTAGCTGGGTCGCTTCCGCCTGGGCATCCAGAGTCACCGAAAAGATTGAGATACGTTTCAGATCCAGTACGGTTGGCAGGCTCTTGCGAAATGGGTTTGTCAAAGCGTTGCTCTTTGCCTTGACATGCTTCAAACGACAGCCCAATTGTGCGAGAATAGTGTCTTTGAAGATTCCTACCTTCTGGGGACGTCTTAAGTTGAGTTGGAGGAATTGAATTATGGAGGGATGGTGACAGACTTAGGATCTCTCGCTGGGAGAAGGCAGGCAGTGGTCTTATCTTCCGTGGCCGTGTTAGTTCGGACACATCGACACCATCGGCCATCCAGAGTGATATCTCGTGGCGCCGAGCGGTGTCACGGTCAATAGCCACAAAGCTCGTCCACTTGCTGGTTATAGACCATTGCTGACCAAGGCGCTGCGCCTCTTGTTCTAACAATCTGTCAAATATTTCTGGCTCAGTACACCTGAGAGCTGAGTTTGCTGCATGTAACCAGCTCTGGCCAGTCTCGTAGTCATTCATCAACGCTTTAGCTGCAAGATGGTGTACACCGGATTGATAGCCGGATTTCTGCAGTGGCAGCTGCGCAGTTAATTTCTCTCCCTTGTCGGTTACTCCTGTTACAGTAACTGTCTCAGGTAGAGCATCCAGCTCGCATTCAAGCATGTAGTAAAGGGAGAATTGCGAAAACACATTCAGCACAGGGATATGGTGCGGTGCCTGGATGCAGGGCGGCAGTTCCAGTTTATAGTCAGATATTTTGCTCGCCTCGAAAGTCCCCGTAGTTGCTGGACGCAACTCGCCGATACCTACGTCGCACCGCAGACGATGGGGCGTCAACGCCGCCTTCAACATCTGGATCACCCTCCCTTGCCATGACCCCGGGGAAGACTCTGCGACGATCTCTGCGCATCCACCACCCTGTTGTCCAATACCCTCAACCAATCGATGGGATACGCGATCACCGATACCAAGCGCAAAGAATCTTATGTTCAGGTTGCGGTCTGAAGCGGTATTTCTCGCGAATCGAATCACCTGATCCACATCCCACACTTCCCCGTCTGTTAGCAGTATCACGTTCGTTGGAACATCAAGCCGCTTGTCATGGTGGTCAAGCACACTCTGTAGAGCAGACAAAATTTCCGTACCCCGGAGATTTGCTTGGAAAGCTGCGACATGCTGGGTCGCGATATCTAGCTGATCCTGGTTATAGACCTTTGAAACAGGCCACAGCCATGAAACACTTGAGCCGAAAGAAGCAATGTTAAAGGAGCACTGCTGGGGAAGACTCCTCAGGAAAACATTCATCACATCGATTAATGAGGGGATGTTTCTTTCCATGGAGCCGGATCTATCGGCCATGAAGATGATCTCGCCGTTGAAATCGTCAGGATTGACCATTTGCAGGAAGAGATTTCCCGGGTTGATTGTTATGGCGACTGTGGACCGACCGGGAATTTCGGGTTGTGAAGTGGCAACGGCTTGCGACTGCATAAACTCCCTCGGGCTCGAAAGAGTGATGTATAAGACAAAATCTCGATCGAGAGCTGCTGATCTATCTGCCAAGTTGGCGCGTGCTTTGGATGGGTCGAACGTCTCTGATGAAGCCCCTGCGACGAAGGTCTGGAAGCTCCGGTGGGAGACTGCTCCGATCTCAACCGAGATAGGGTGTGTACCCGACTCCATCTTGCGGATAGCTGCTGGCATCGAGGCGTGGATACTCACTCGCAGACCTTCGGTGGGTAGAGGATCGGCTGCACTATACTCATCCGGGGCACTTCCATATCGTGGGGCAATAGAGGTCGGGATATTGAGAACTAGCCCTCCCGTGCTGATGTTCACTTTCAGAAGCCCAGTGTAAGCGATCTCAACCTTGACAGTTGTCTGCGCAGGAATGTTTCCCAGGTTTGTTTCAAAGATTTCTGGCGTCACCTCTTCAACCAGCACAGCTGCTTTGTGTCGTGAGACTGCTTGCTCGAAGTCCGCACGCGCAGCTTCCTTGGGCTTGACGTCCCCTTCAAGCAGCTTATCGGGGCCGATCCAGCACTTAAAGGAGGTAACGACCGAGCCATTGTATATGGGGAACAAATATCGAGCGTTTTGAGCGGCGCTGGCAGTAGCGTTGGTGAATTTCTGAGTGACCTTGGTGGTGGAGAGTCTTCCGTTGAGGTCAACGTCAATGGAGACGCTCAGCAGTGGGAGAGGGGTTTCTTGACTAGACTCCAGGCTGGGGGTTGGCAGTGCGATAGGTTGACCAGCAGGAGGATAATTTCCTATGCCCGTTGAAGGTCGTGGGGGCGGAATAAATCCTGTATTCAGGTTCAGCTTGTTGACAAAGAGCCCAGATCGGAATCTGTCAATGACATCCATTATCGGTTTGTTGTCAACGTTCTTATGTCGAAGGCACAGAAAAAGCTTTTTATTTAACCAAGTCATTCAGCCTCGTCTGCCTTGCCCAACCTTGCCCCAAATCACCCCGCTTCGCCTCACTGCAGGTTATACTCGGCCCAGCGCCCGAATATGCACACAGCCCCAGGTGGCTTGGCACTGTGCACATCTGTCATGTGCCGATGATGTCGGGGCTCTCCATACGTTCCTTTCGTCCACATCCTTTCGGTCCCCTTTCTACGCATAGGTCCTCAGTCATGGCGTTCCAGATATCCATCGGAGATGTCTTGATGCTATCGCAACTCGCCCATGACATTGCTCTAGCATTCACGTCGGGCAGGAAATCAGCACCTGCAGAATTTCAAGAAGTGCAAAACCAGCTTTACTCACTCAGCACAGCCTTGGAATCATTCAAGTCGCTGTCCACTGAAGGCAAAGAACAGACCGATCAACGCCCGGTGGATGGAATTTCAGCAATCATCCAAAACTGTCGCATGACCCTCAAGCATCTTGAATCGATAGTGAACAAGTACATGGTCATACAAGATCAGGATGATAAGTCCAAACCACACAAAAGGCAATGGTCTGCTGAGATATCCAAAAACTGGAAAAAGGTGAGATGGACAAGGGAGGGAGGTGATCTAGCCAAACTGCAGCACAACCTGGGAGTCCATATCAATAGCTTGAATCTTACTGTTGCGGTCACAAACAGGTACGCTTGTTCCTATCTTATTGGTGTTCATGCAGCTCAGACCCCTAGGGAATTGAACCAGAAGATAGACCGCCAAGTAGATGACGTCCATCAGAAGCTTGATGAAATCTATGGCTGGTTCACAACCAACTTGCAAAATCGAACGAATTTCAACGAGCCTCACAAGTCATGTCGACCAAAGGAAGATGTGTCATCAGCATTAACCTTTTCGTTGTATATGGAAAGTCCTGACAGTCACGACGTCGTTGCTATCTGCGAAAATGCATGTTTCCACCCGGGATGGCTTCAGTCCTCCACCAATGTGCGAGTGTTCAAATGTCAATGCTATTTGATAGGAACGGCGTATGGGAGCGGACACCACGAGCATCTATCGAGCTACTCATGTGTGTATGCATCTCTAATTACCTCGGAGCCAGTAACTAATTCCACAGTATCCTCTATGAGTCTCATCGCCCGTTTGAATGGACCATCGCAATCTTGGAAAATCTGGCTATCCTCAGCCAAAGTCTCCAAACTTACGTCTTTGGTAATACGAAATATCAACCCATCGCGTATGTGGCAGAATGCAAAGTTGGTGCCACCAGAATGCTAATGAAAACAAGGATTGGCCGTCTTTGAGGACGCAATAGCCGATCTGGCAACTACCACGGCTCGACAAGCTACTGGGCGCGGAGTAGGCTCGTTGATGGTTTTTCCATCCGTAAATCCATATACAAGTCGCACTGTGATTTCCGTTCTCAATATGATATGGTACGCCAATAGTGTATCCCTGAAAGGCCGTCGTTCTAATCATTGTTCAAAGTGATACCCGCATACTATACAACCAGGTTACCAACTTGAGACTTTCTGCTAACGGGCATAGCTATTGTCCTGGCTCTATTGAAATGATTCAGATGGTCCATTACCGGAATTTGAGTGAAAGCCGCGAGTGGCTATTTAATGAGACCGCTGATGTTGTGTTTTATTTACAACCAGAGAAGGGCCATGTTAGCTCATTGGACGATCGCGTTGTCAGGTTGCACCTTACTGGTTAGTGACCATCGATATCTTATTCTGTGTACTGGCTTAACCGTTGTTAGTTGACTGCCAAACAAGGTTCACTGTTGGAGAAAACACATCAACTATTTGCGTGCATCAAACAGATTGCCTCTGTGTGACTGAAGCTGGCCAGGAAAACATGGCCAAGGGCATCAATGCTGAGATCGAGCTTTGTGACGATAGTGGTAAGATGATCTTTCGTTTTATCTACTCTCCGCTAATGCTAGTAGCTGCAAACTATCTCTTTCGTCAGTTGAAGTATTTGCAAGAGGGCTTGCTGTTATTCAAAATCCAACAAATCCAGAGATACGAGAAACTCGTATTCCAATTGTACGTTCGATATCAAAGATCTTCAGCGAATTCTAATTGAGGCACCGGGACAGAGAACTTGGTCTCCTAATGATCTACAACTACTACCTTGCCGACGCAACGCTAAGACTCGCGTTGAATGCCGAGAATGACGTATATCGTCTCCTCCTCTCTAATGGATCTAAGTCTATCTCCCTGAGCATCGAGGGTATGTTTCTATAGCTATAATTGATTGATGACTTACTTTCTAATTCCCAGCAAAGTGTCACCGGAATCGCTAAGCCAAATTGCGGGAACGGAGGAGTCATGTATCTCCCTGAATGCTTTATGCTGGATTGCAGAAACCGGCACAAATGCCACACATATATACGAGAATCAAAAGGAACCTACTCTTACTTGCGCCGATCAAGACAGTATGAAGGCCCCCAAGCAATATGTTATCTCGCATACTGACAATTACGACATAGCCCAACAGTTACTTGCGTTAATGTTGCAGTCTGCGGCAAGTGGTATGTCATTTCAATATAATTATCTATATTCCTCATATGCTAACCCGGGAAAGGAGGCCATAGGGGCAGACTACCGATTCTAGGGACGAGGCATAGTGATTTGGAGATGGAAGACGGAGACTAGTGACCACAGAGTTTATATCACGGCAAGGATGCAGATGCTGGGCAAAGCACGGTTTTGTCATATCATAATCGAAAAAATGGTGTTTTCCGCATATAAGCCACACACCGGTGAATTAGTAGTTTGGTGGGTGAATACCAGCGAATCCTCACTGTTGTATGTTATATTCTTTTTTCTTGTGCATCTCTCCAGAGTGACTCTGGGTGAGATTTTGGAGACCGAGTGAGAGCGGGGTAAGAAGGGGTAACAGGGTTATGGATGTCCCTCCATCTCACTCGCTACAGCGTCTTTTGCTTGGTATTTCAAATTGTACCATTCCAAATGGTTTCGTGGAGGCATTCGCATAATTAGCAACCCAACTTCACTTTCTGGTAGAAAGGGAAACTTCCCACGATATGTGTAGGGGACCTCGGGGTCTGTTCTAAGAGGCAGAAGTTGGCATGCCGTGCCAGATAGCTAGGAGACAGCTTCTCATGGGGGAGTTGTCGCTCTTCATGACGTACACGCTCCATGGGAAGTGATATGGGGTATCAAAATCTAACCGGTCTGTCATACGGATAGTAGATTACGGTCAGTCTCTACAAGATTTTGAAGTTATCACTTGTAATAGATGAGAATATTGAAGTTAGTTCGATCTCTTTGGAAAGGCCACAAGCAAGAAAAGGGAATCGAGCCATCTCAATGCAACTATCACAGCGAGATGCAAAAGATCTCCAGCACCCAGCAGTAAAAGATCCACCCGCCTTTATCTCCTTCACAACAATCCATTAGATCGCAAGTCGCTCCACCTTGTCCCGAATACGCTCGATCACTGGAGCCAGGTCACTAGTCTCGTTCGAAGTGATAGAGACCGCGATAATCGGCCGGGTGACACCGCATGCTCGACCAATAGCGTGCTTGTTGGGCAAAAACACGTATGGGACGTTCTTGTCTTCGCAAAGCAACGGGAGATGCATCAATATGGCGAGAGGAGAAGTATCGGCGGCGAGAATGACCACCTCAGACGTGCCTCGATTCAGGGACTTCGTGACTAGGTTGACGTCAGCTCCATAGCTAACTCAATGATTGTGAGAATAAATACCTTCGTTTGCACCCTTCTTGATCTGGTTGTAATGCATGGCTTGTTGCAGCAAGTCCAAGAGTTCCTGCGTCAATGCAGGATCCGCGTTCGGCCACGCTAGATTCTTGGATTAGAGAACCGAAATGGAAAATGCAAGGCAGTCTCACCGATGCATTGAGGGGAAGACTGCATCATTGTTGCGATGAGTCACAGCGGTGCGCACTCGCAATGGGTAGAGGGAGAAGGAAAAGACAAGCTAGTCGGAGGTTGGTTGTGAGTTGTTTGTAGTAGACGTGAGACTATGAAGAGAAGAATGCGAAAGGGAAGATGTAAGGTGAAAGCGCCGAGAGGCATATGAACAACCCTTCACGACATGGACCTCTGCCATTCGAGGGCACTTTCCCCGGGCGAAACATTGACAGTTACCTCACACATGACACGCGCTGTTTCTCTCTCTGTTAGGAATGAGAAATATTCAGTGAGAGCTCTGGACCCTATGTTACATACACTGCTAGGTACCTAGGTAACACTTTTGTTATTATTAGCCTCTCAAGTGTACGGGATAGGACCCGAAAAGACGTCAATATCCCGGTTTACCTGGATAGTCCCATTTGGGAATATGCCTGCCCGTATTTCACAATTCAAATCATATATATTCTATTTTGAGACCGAGAAGATGGGGGTTGTCACCCAGGGAATACGTGGAACAAGACTGTTCAAGTTAGATTGGAACTTAAAGTCGAAGACCTCTATGTAAATTCTTCTGAACATAATAACAACGCTATGCAAACAAGCTCTGGATCCAACATGGGGAGTTTATATACATTCATCATCAACGGTAACTGAATGCAAAGAAACTAATGCATCAAATATTCACATTCCTATCCACTCACAAGAGGATCGGGGGTGAGATGGGAGGCATTGATAGCAGCACCATCGCCTGGTGTGACAGTGCCCTCAGAAGGGGTGTCAGTCTCCTTGGGCGTGTTCTTCTCTTCGTTCTCATTCTTGGTGGGAGGCTTTGTGCCCCTTTCACGCATCGCTCCAGTTTCAAATGCTTCTTCGGGAAGAGGACGGACATGAGGCTGGCAAATCCACCAAGGCCTTCCATATTCCGCAATCACTGCTTTAGATCCTTTCAAGGTCTCATCGGGCTGGGTCTCAAACTTCTCGGGAGAGGCCTCGTACTCCTGAAGTCCACCTTTGATGGCCTCCTCGAGGAGAGCCAGTGTATGCTCAAAAGCGGCCATATCGCCCGGTTTCGATGTCGCGAGAGCATCTCGAACGTTGGTGTGCGTTGCAACCATAGGCCGCAAGACTTGGAAGAGGTGACCCTGCATGAAACCGAGGCTGGCAGAGTGACACTTCTTACCCTTCTCGGCCTTGCTGCGCTTTTGCTTTTTCTTGAGCGGGCCCTCCTCGTGGCCGTTATTTTCGGCATCATTGGTTTCTGCGAACTCATCAACTGGGTCGGATGGGAGATAAAGTGGCTTCCTTTCTGGAACCGGCTGTTCGAGAACATATTTATAAATAATATCAAGGTATCGTCGTAGGACAGCGTCGATTCGGTAACCACCCTTTCCATCCCGCCCGCGCCAGTATTCTCTCCCTTCCACACCGGGTGGAGGTGGCTTGCTGAATATGGACGGGTCTGATAAATTCCCTTCTGCGCTCATCACGGCGTCGGCACCAGTCGCCTCGAGACAGGTTTCGATGTCACCATAGTTAAGAATGTTTCCATTGGCAAAAATCACCGTATCCGCGGGTAGATTATCTCGTAGATAGCGGATGTAGCTCCAGTCTGCGATTCCAGTGTTGTGACCCTTCTGTTCCCGCCTGCGTCCATGTACAGCGATGATGCTAGCCCCGGCGGAGAGGATCATTTTAGCGTACTCCAAAGTCTTCTCCTTGGTCTCCTGTATACGAAATTTCACCGTGACAGGGATGGAGAGCTCATTGTGCAACCGATTCACGAGTTTATAAATCAAGTCCCAGTCCTCTTGAAGGAAAGCTCCGTAATGTCCCTTTTTGGCGATGCCCTGCGGGCACCCAAGGTTCAGGTCAACGGCGTCGCAGTGAGGTGCCACATGGCGCGCAGCCTCCAAGAACTCGTCTGGATTATTTGTGCAAAATTGAACGAAAAGTGGTCGGTCAATCGCGGGATTTCCATCAAGGAACAATTGATCATTGCTACCTCCGACGGCTTTTCGGGTAGGCTGGAAGTGTTTGGTTCGGACATTCTCTTGTTCGCCGAATAGACGTGCGTGGAACATCGGGCTGTATGCGAGTAAAGGCTTTGGGTCGTCTGGTGGCATGAAAGATCGAGTGAGCATGCGCCACGCCTGTGAGAAATATTAACGTTGGTCTGCAGATGCTGCTATTTGGAGGGAGAACTCACGAATTCGGATCTGTCGACCATTGGGGCGACGACATATTTTGGACTGCCAATGCTTTCATAAAATTTTCTTCCAAAGAGCTTCTCCTTAGGCTGAGGCGCCCCCGCGGAGGTCTCCTCAATGCTCTTGGGTGGGCTTGTTTCAGAGGCCATTTTTGAGAGGCGGGATCTGGAGAAGATTCGACAAAATCGGCCCAGCAGAGGGCTGAAAGGCTTTAAGATACCTATGTTGACACTTGGAAGGGAAAAAAGGCGGTTATGGTCAATGATCGCAGCCTGTCGCATCGCAATGGAGGAACAACTTTTGCGAAAAGCACCGTATCTCAATCGGATTTACAATCTTCCGTCTTATCTTATCGTGGCGGAGATTAGCCCTGAGATTGGAAGCTGCGAACGCGTTGAGCGCGAGTTACTGGAAAAATCAATTTTACATCTGATATTTCTAAGATTACCCTGTCATATCCCTTTTATCCACACTTCAAGAGCAAATCGATCTACCTCAACTGCCTGGGTGATCCCTTTCAAATTGCCCAGGTGGAACCGTGGACTCACGTGTCAATTACATAATCTGATATGTTGGAATGCCCCGGCGGCGACCAAGTAAGTCCGGAAATCTTCCAATGAGAATCGAGACTCGAAAGATATACATGCGTTGGCGTGTAAAACAGGGTTGATATAATGAAGCTAATGTGTTGATATCAGGAATTTGACATAGTTCTTTTTGAACAATCATAACTACCATCTCTCAACCATCAACAATGGACGCGTCAACAGGACCTGGAGGTAAGTCCATTGGTAGAGTCCACACAACCATTTGTCTAACTAACTCTGACTGTGCGTTAGCCCCTTTAAATCTCTGCCTGTCAGAGGACGGGCTATATGCCGCCCACGTGAGTGGAAAGGGCCTGGTTCTTCACTCGAATGTAGCCTCGGAAAACAAAGAAGTACAGATCGCAAGGATCAAAGAGATTCCGCTCAAGTCACTCAAATACTCCAATGTGGAAAGATCTCCTGTTGCATCAGCTGATGAGAGCGCCTCTCAGCGGCGACTCCTATCCGCAAACGACGGCCGAATCTCGATCTGGCAGCTGACTCCCCTTGAAATATTCGCCGAGATTGAAAACCTCGAGCCAGGGTCATTAGCCGCTGACTTTGGCGCTGACGAGAATGAGGTTCTTGTGTTTCATGCATGGAACACCAAACTTAGTGTCCATTCATTGGAGACGGGGCGCAGCTCAGTCATCAAAACGCCGAAGTTTGCCCATCATTTCGGCTTTGGGTACCGCCCACAAACCAGGCAACTCGCCATTTTGCTGAAGCCAGAGGCTTCGGATCTACTTACCGTCCACGAGTCACGGTCTTACGAGCTTGTCAACAGGACGATACTTCCAACCATTGATGCGCAAGGGTTAAAATGGAGCCCAGATGGGAAATGGATTGCTATTTGGGATATCGCTAGTGCAGGCACAAAGGTTCTGGTGTTCACAGCGGACGGACAACCTTTCAGGACGTATTCCGGACCATCTGGTGTGGACGATGCCTTCGACCTCGGAGTGAAACAGATCGAATGGAGTCCTGCTACCAACCAGGGCCTTTCTGAAATATTGGCTGTGAGCAAAGTCAACGGCAATATTGACTTGCTCCGAACTCGGACGGTGAGTTGTCTTATAAATATGTGCGGCATTGTTTGCTAATCCCTATTCCGGTAGTTCTCTTCCCCAACAACACTCTCACATGTCTTCCAAACAGACCAGCAATGTTCCAATATTTGGCGCGAGCGATACACCAGTGCGGCGGGGGACGCTGAATATGTAGAGACATCCTCCTCATCTGCATGGAGCATGAGCCCGGAGTCGGCAGGGCCGCCACGGGGCGTCTTGACAATGACCTTCAGTCACGATGGTCTTCTCCTTGCGACTGTTGACACTGCACGGCAGAATGTCGTTTGGATTTGGTCACTAGAGGGCACCCCAACACTTGCATCGGCTCTAGTTCACGAGCAACCCGTTCGACAGGTTGCTTGGCATCCTTCAACACCACAACTCTTGATTAACACTATCACAAATACATTGCCTGCTATTCGATGGTGGTCCCCACAGGATCATCCATTGATTGCTCGGGTTCCCATTCAGAGGAACGAGAGTGGAAAATATGATGTGAGATGGGCTGCAGGGTCAGATACAGACTCACTGTTCTGGTATAGCTCACCAGAACAACATGTTATTGGATATTTGTCCACCCGTGACGGCGCTGTTGAATTTGAGGCGTTGAACTCGGTGAGCAGTAAGAGTTTGTCTTGATTGAGAATAATAGTACGGTGTTCACATTCAATTGCATCACCTAGATCAGCAATTAAGCAAAGAATAAGAGAAGCTGCCCGCGACATTGTTTTTGCAAGGCGTAACATAAATATGTAGATTATCTGGGTTCATAGACCGCGGCCAAGCGAGACAGGCAGGCTACGCTGTGCAACCTTCGTCTTCTCTCCAATTGTCTGATCATCCATCCATCTCTCCACTTATGAGGTTTATTCGTATGTGTGTTCGTATAGAGGGTGGTCCTGAAGATCTTCAAGTGATGCTTGGATTGCACTAGACAGACTAGACCGGACCAGTCGGGTTGTGACGACCTACGAATTTCCGCGGATTTGTGCTATTCTCTAGAGATTTCTCGACGCGGATGACATAGCCACTCAATATCATGGCGTCTGAGTACAACAGCTGAATATGGAACCTGTTAAAAGAGCAAAAACAGAACTCCGATAGGGGGAATCGAACCCCCGGCTGCCGTGTGAGAGACGGCGATGTTAGCCACTACACCATATCGGATGGTGGTAATTCTTTCCGCAAATTACGTTATTAGGCCTAGCGCTGGCCTTTTCGGTCTAGTTTTATATGGCCCTGCGCGTCGCCGTGCGTGGTTCTATAAAGTCCTCCCCACGCCACGCCCACCGGCAGATCCGTTACATCACATGTCAGTCGGCCGGTCCATCGTCGATCCATTACTCCCTTTGGTTTCAGTCGCCCTAGACCCTCTATAGACAATCGCCTATATGTAGACCGTGGATCTGCCTAGGGCGCAGTACGAGAGTGAGAGCCTTAAGGCTGATAGTATCCAATCAATTTCGGACCGAGGAGAATGTTGGACAAAACGCATCAATTGCATATCCGACCGGATGATCCTCCCTGCAATTCGCGTACGCCAACCATATAAGCGTCTGCGAGAGCTAGATAACATGATCCACTCCTTTCCCTACTCTTCATAATATAAAGCTTCCACAGCGGCCATATCGAGGCGCTTCAATGATCTCTGAAATCGCTCGCCGACCTCCCCAGACCGTTTGCACGCCCTAGTTCCTCTCCATCCTTCGTACCATCGTTCCATTTTCAGGGATAGCTAAGTTCCACTCAGCTCGCAAGTACGCCTTGTCCTTAACGACCCCTTTCGCGTGGTTATCCATTAGCAGACACGCTAAAGTGGACGGATAAGACAGTAGGGGGTGAATCCTTCAACACGAGCTACATATAGACTAGAGGCGATTAGGCAGCTTTAATCTCAGTTAGTACGTTATAAGCGTCTTATCCACAGCTAGACTGCGGCACGATCCACAATATCCGCGGATATCCACAATCCATATCCGCAAACTGCGGATATGGATATTTTTTGATATCCAAGATCCGCAGCCTTGCGGATTTGGATATGGACCTCTGACGGAAATCTAGGTGTATAGCGAGCGTACTGGTAAAATTCACGATGGTAAAATTCTCTAACTAACTAAAATCAACAATGGTCCGTATTTGACAATCTGGTCGGACACACAATTAGTAAGCAAATTGCATAGTCTAAAATCACATGATTCAATGGTATTGGACTCGGTAATCCATGTAAACGGTCTGTTTTCTGACAACCTCATATCTATTAGATATCAAACAATACAAATATGCCTAGACTCGTGAGTGTATTATTATTATACATTCCTACGTATTTTTCGTGTAATACTTAGGCTTCCGC
>PKQL01000232.1:0-47932 GCA_002916455.1 Penicillium sp. CF05
ACGACATTCCCCGACCTTTAACCGGTATTACCCGCATATCTATTCCGCATAATCTAGCTCTCTATAGTTCTCATGGTAATCTCCAACGGTACCCGCGCTACAGCTATCTCTGGTAAAATCCGGGGAAGTTCGAATCTCCACTTGCATTACTGGTCCGGTTTCTCCCTTCTAACCTTAGGAATCCCGATGGGCGTGAGTATACAGATCATAGGAAACGTCGGCCAGAATCGGCCGGTCATCGTCTGTTGAAGCTAAAGTGCACTCGTGATGTGCTGAACCGGCAGCACTCCCGGTCTTTCTCGTGCCGATTGGAAGTATCATTGATCATTGCGTGACCGACAATCGTTCGTCTATTACCCGCTGATACTTTGTTTCTTGCGGAGATTTGATACCAACTCCGATATGACGCATCATGGAAAGAAAGCCTGCTCGCTGGGGAGTAGCTAGAAGTTGATGTGCTTCAGATATAAGTATAAGTGGGGCTAAGAAAACTACTCGGAGGTGAGGTCAACATCAGATGTCCTTTTCATAGTGCAAGCAATATGACAAGCAAATAATATGCTCATTTATGCTTATATCACGGAAAGACCCACGAGGGTCCATTGCTGCCGAGACATGTTAAAGGCTGCCATAGAATCACAAATCCGTCCCCAGAGCGTCAGCGTGACTTGTATTACGTATAAGTCAGGATATCAACCGAGACCTTATGATCCGATGTAACAGACACTCACCATCAAGAGCAATGCTAACTTCGTGATTAGAACAAGACAATATCATACCCAACTTCACAAGGACGGAATATCGTCCGTGATGTCCGACGTCAGCACGAACACAAAACCAACAATCCCAATGGCCACATAGCTGGCTTGGTATGATATGACATGACTATCGCAATATATAATCCAACGGGAATCACAAGTCCTCTTATAGACAACGAAGACAGGCAGTCCACGGCCCCTGATCCAAACCAGAAGAACGACACATCCAAACCCACCCAAGAGCTGCATTACAACCCTGACAGCAATACCAGAGCCTAGACGCCGTAAGTCCTACACGTATCTACGAGCGACAGCCTGGGTGGGTTTCAAACATGACGGCGTTAATAAATGCCCGCCTACCCGCTCACTGAGTATGCAAGTCAGCAGTGTTGGGAGCATGTAACGGAGGAGTCTGTCAATTGAGTCGGCTGAAGCCTTACTTGACGAGTGTACAAGTGTGCTCTTATGTGGGTACGAGCATAATATCGCCCTTTGGCTAATTCTTTGCACCGCCTTTGGTTGTCTACGCGTCCCGTCTGGATTGCGTCTAGGTTGGTTGCGTATGTCGGGGTCTCCGTGTTGGACGAAGTATCATGTCTTCATTGGAGAGTGTTGAAGGCATGGGTATGCAGAATGCGGCTTAGATTGGTGTAGTATAAAATATCCTGAGTTGTGCTTTTCTTTTTTCATCGGCCCTATCCGGTCGGATTTGACATCGCTTATGCTTCGGGTCTTCATAGGGTCCGTTTGTCTGTGTTACGGGGAAATGTACATAGAGCCGCATTGCGATATGCGAATGTGGCCAGTCGCTTCATGGGATATCTCGGGCCCGGGAAATTTGAGGTGCCATTATGGTTATGGCGAGGCCGGATTCTGATGTTCGAGGTGTTGCTGTGGCTTAGTGTCTGTATCTTTAGGCAAGATCCGGATGTAGAATGCGGTGCGATTCCATTGGAATTTCGCTTTGTCTTTCTGATTATTTCTGCCTTGCTTGCTTTCATCAACGTTAACTGGCTGGTTCGGTGGGCGTGGATGCACTTCGTGGATGGGAAAGTATTACTGTCTTGGCTCTGTGGACGGAGAGCCTTCATTGGTTTGAAGAGACAAGCCATCAAATTAGAATCTCAATTGAGATCAGAGTTGATATCAGCGGGTATGGATAATTGATCCCTTTCACAGACCATTGATCTGCAGTGTCCGGTTTCAACATGCCTGATAAGAGGATAGGGAGTAGATATCAAAAGAAAGCGAGGCGACCATTGCTTGAATCACCAAAAGCGACAAGACAGACTTTACCAGGCTTTCAGACCCAATAATGGCCATATCAGCCGCATAGCCAACCTAGCCAAACCTGCTCACCACGAAGCCTTTCTGTTTCTTTTTTCTCGAGTCAACTCGAAAGCCCAATTTGTGCTGTGGCGCTGTGATTCAAACATATTGTAGAAGGTAACTAACTTCCAAACCAAAGCTGGATATCGCAATTAGTTGCCTCGAAGAAATCTGTCTCCACGTGCTGTTAATGGAGACGTACATACTTGTTGTATTCAGAGACAAATGCATCGGCTGCGCCGGCGTTAATCAGGATACTACACTCTCGAGGCAAGGCTAGACCGATATGCAACTTACATGAGAATAGTCGGTTTGTATTAGCTAGTTGGCACATTGCAGTTGGAAATTTAGAATCAGAAACGAGGAATAAATCAATGGTATGCTATTGTGTACATCCAGACAAACGAAAAAGAAACCCAAAGCAAAACTAGCCCTGGTTTCAGAAATAGCATTGAATAAACCCGTCACTCCAAAATTTCGAACAAAGAAACCATGAAAGTTGGTCGAATTTGGCCTCAACCCGCGATTACCGAAGAGAAGGGAAAGTTGGAAAGAACAAGGGTGAAAAGACGGTTACGCCAAAAGCACCAACCCGCCACTGGCCCGTGTTCCCTGGTGGCCATAACTAATACACGTTAATGGTGCCTCGGAGACCTTGAAAGGACAAAGGCGTCGTCAGCCACCAACTCCGAAAGGTCAAAGATTTAGTTTCAGCCGATATAAATTTGGGGGGAATGAATGATGATGATGGAGGGAATTCAAATGCGATTGGGTCTAGGTCCTTGGATTTTCACGGTTATTTCTCGTCATTTACCTCGGTGCATCTGCAAAAGATATTGGAAAGACGGGTGATTCGATCTGTGAGATGTCGATGACTGTGACATATGTGCTCTTCATCCACGGTGCTGTGCAGGCGAGTAGTCCGCTGATCCACTTAAAATCGAAAGTGACAATGTGAAGTTTCCCATGGAAGGGTTCTTTTTGCCGTACTGTTTATTTTTACTTTTTTGAATTGCATCCTGGCACTGGTATTATTGCATATTTGCATTTCACATCTACAATATACAAAGAGAGAGTACGGAGTACAGTGCTACTGGCTACAGATTGGAAACAAGCCCAGCTCGCCTCGGGACTGTACCTGGCGTTGCAACACGTCTTGGACCGGGGAAGAGGAGCCATTTCCCATAGGATGGCCTACTGAGTTGAAACACTTTTATTTATTTTGTTGGTCTCGTTTTCCCCCGAAAGGAAMAATCGAAAAAAAAAAAAAAAAAAAAAAAGGAGTGAAAACAAGAAGTGGTTCCCGGATGCAGACGGGATATGTGATCTTGTGTACACTTTGTACTATGGTACTTGGTAGTAAGAAAGGGTGCAAGTCAGATTTTGTACGCGTTAACTGCTCCACCATCCACGGCAAGCGAAGTAAAATGTCAAGGCAGAATAATTTATTTCCTGGCATCGGATGCCGGGAGTGTAATGCATTCCGACTGGGATCGTCGAGTCGTGACCGCTACGCATGGTTTATTATTTACATATATGTATTATCGGAGCTCTAGACTCTCCATACTCCATGTGTCCGGTATTATTAAGCGAAAAACCAATATTAGACGTTCAAAGCGACTGAGACAAAGTCTACGTAATAGATCCTATACTCCAGGGCTCACCATTTATATTGGCATCTGAGTACATTGTATGGATTCTGGACGCTGACTACATAGTATATGTTGCAGTCACGATAGCAGAGAATATAGCCTCTGCTGGAATAGAAGTATTTTAGTTTCTACACCGTCAGAACCGCATTGATCGTTGATCACCCATGAGCCAGGGGGCAAAAAGAGAATCGATTTCCCCGATCAAGGCTCCATTGAGTCAAGCGGTAGATTCTCGAATCTGCCAAAGTCAAATCACGAGAAGCAAACAAATCTGTGGTTTACTCCCAAAAAGGAAGTCAAGATTCAAGACCCTGTCAGTCTCAGCGCCAGCGCCAGCGCCCCAAACCAGCGCTTTGCTTTGTGATGTGCTCGGGGCGCTTTGCACGATCCAGACAACTTCCGAGAAAACTACTGGTCAAGCTGAAAGTCAAAAGGCTAAAATAAATACAGATGATGGCCGATTGTTGCCCCTCAATCTGCTCTGTCTTTGAAACCTTTCGAGCATGTGGGTTGTGTGCCCAGGTGGGCTCGTCCACCCCCTCTATGGGGTACCTCTGGTGGTTGGCCCCTGTATGGGCGCGCGGGGGGTTGAGGCACGAAGTCTGGAACCAGAGATCAGCCTCAAAAAGACATCAACTGATAGCTCGAGATGACTCCGTTCTGTCACACGGTCCTGTGTGCCCGAGCTCATTTGCATTTGCCCTTGACAGAGTGTGCACTTCCGGGGGTCGAGGTCAAGGTCAGGTTGCTGCAGTCTGTCAGTGACTCAGTGACTGTACAGGAGAGACTAAAGGGAGAAGGCAACCCTCTATGGTGTACTCCATAGGTGGCGTGCAGTTGGATAAAATGGATCTGATCATCGTGAGACTGCGCTAGAAATATCCATGGATCTGGGCGCCAAGCAGTCCACAGAACAACTTCAGGGTACACTGTATATCACATACGATATACTCCGTATAGAACGTTGTGCTCCAGACTCCGACGTCATAGAAAAAGTATCCAGGATTAACATTTTGGTGACAATCGTATACTATACGTAGTATGTAATTGACACCCAAAGGAGGGGATCTGTAATTTTAAGTCCCCAACTAATTCCACTACCTCTCACCTGGGTATTGGGTCTAGCGTGAATTACTCAAAAAGGATCCTTCTATCTTCGACCAGTTGAAACAGTGATCCCCTTTGGAGATGTTTGCATGCCGCCTCCAGGAGTGGTTCGAATGACGCGAGGAAGAGAAGATTAGTTGCAGCAGCCTCATGCTATTGAAACTGAAAACAGAACGTATAGCCTCGCGTCGAACGTAATCCGCAATGACATAGATAATTGTAACCCGTCCACAGGTGTATTTCAAGGTTGCGAGAGCGGAGAAAATCCTAGATAGTGCATGCACCGATAGCGAAACCAGAATACTACGTGGGATGTTTAAGTGATGTTCGAGGTCATGACCTCGGGTTTCTATACTGTCTAATATTTGCGTTGCCCTCAGCGCTTTGTAGGGACCCGCAAGGATGGGAAACATGCAAGGAGCCGTGCTGGGTAGGAGACAGCAAGGTGGTTGAACACGGCGTTGGAGACGAGTGTTTCCGCAAGGTGTAGACTTTTGGGGTTATTTCTATTTTTATTTTTTTTTTGGGCCTTGCAACTGACGCATAAGACAGGTTACCTGAAAGAAAATAGAAAAGACTCCCGAAATTAAATATCACAATATTCCAAGCAATTTAAAATTCCAGAGGAAGTTGATGCCGGGCGCAGAGGGCTACCGGAATCCAAGCCCCGCCGTGTCATGATGAAGGAAGCTGTCAGGATAAACGCGTAATTAATAGCCACAAAAGTATGGTGATAGTCGACAGCACGGAGTAAGCCGGTTATCCGTTGAATTTGTACTCTACTTACGAGTACTCCGTAGAGTACACAAGATGGCGACTACAGCATACATCCATCGCAAGTGATCAGCTTCAACTTTGCCAAGTTAAATCAGCCACTGAAAACCCCATCCATTGTTAACCAGGGTTGGATTCCAGATTGCGTGGGTTTCTCGTACGGAGCACACTGCCCGCAACAACCAAGGTCTACCGGAAACTTTGGATATTTAGTTCGTCGCCAATCAGGAGACGAAATTGAAGCGTGGTTCTGCAAGTGCTGCGGAGATGTTCCCAAGTGCCCCGTGACTGTACATACAACAGTTGTAAGGTACGCGATGGACTTCGGATATAAGGTCAAAGATGTGAGCTCGGATGATTTTTATGATAGGATGGGGTTCCGCGTGCATCAAGTCAACACACAGATGTCAGTAAACGATGTAGCTCCAACTTTATGACTCCGACGGGAATATCACCATCATAGCGGTCGCAACTGCATGCGCCAATGGTCGAAGGTACAAACTGTCTGCGACCATCGGTGGGATCCTGGCTATAACACAGGGGATGATACTATGATACAGCTGATTCTTTCCAAGGGAATTAGGGGGAAAAAAAAAAAAAAAAAGGCAATTAAAATATACATAATTTCATAAAATCTCTTCCCGTACAGTCACAAAAAAAAAGGTTGGGAATAGCCTGACGGTGAACTCTGCAGGTAGCACTGTGCCGAGGAATCTCACCCGCGAAAGGTTATAGCCCAAACTTGTGGAGTCGGGAATTGTGCAGTCAAAATGAAGTGCCGCAACCGGGCAAGGTAAAGACTCCTTAAGACAGTTCAAGTTCCGACCAAAGAGAAGAGAAGTTAAAAATGTACTATGTAGTCAAGGGGGAAACAAAAGGGCAAAGCTCCGAGTCAAACACCTTTGAAGCTGACCAAGACTCTCCCGTGAACACGCCCTTGACCTAAAATAGTACTCCGTAGTAATTCGCCAATCAGGAGACTTTGGAAGTGAAAGAAAAATAAAATAAAATAAAATAAATAAAAGAATAAAATAAACCATACAACAAATGTCTAACAAATGTCTAACAAAAAGTATGACACAGTGGACTTTTCCTTGTCCACATCTTCTCTGTCTGGGGGTTCTAGAAACGAAACATCCGTGGCGGTGGCTCAGAAACCAAGGAAAGTGGATTGAGACCGTGTGTAATTTCTTTCATTCATTTTCATTACCAATTCTTTTTTTTAATTTCTTTTTTTTAATTTCGCCCGATCGTCTATATTCCTTTTATGAAGGTCCACGATTTGGTAACCCCACACCTGGTTCTCAGCTTGACCGTGATTTTGCCACCAAAATAGCACTGGATCGTCAAGTTTGGAGGTTACCCAACTTACCCAAGTTACCTGGTTTCGGACGTGAACTGGTGGTGTGATAGACCCAAGTGTCTCTTGTGTGAGAGTCCACCTGATGATCTTTCGGGGGATGAAGATTTGAGGGTTCGAGTTCAATACGTTGTCTTTCGCATGCGTCTAGGACGCCTGGGAGTCTACTAAATGGATGTATGCTCCGTGCTTACTGCTAAAAAGACACCTGGACAGACTACCTAGGTACTTCCCATGGTACCGGGATGTCAATCAACTTCGTACTCCGTAATTATTGTTTCTGGGCACAATCACAGCCTTTTCTCCAAGGGATGACCGTTGGGGCACCACGAGTGGCCGATGGATTCCAATTCCACCAGCCAATCTGGACCCGTTGCAATTTCGGCTTTCTCCTGCGCTGGATCACAAGTGCAACTACATGCCTTACGTGAGGCCTGTCCCGCCTAGATAGGTCAAACAGTGTTTTGAGTGAAACAGCCAATTCATCCTTACTAGGGACCGGAATATGCCACTCTCGGTTCAACATAGGGGCGTTTGGACGGGACAGAAATACCGACAGAGGTACCGGGTTGCAATATTTTGTACTCAAGTACGGGTTATGGAAGGACCTGTAGGAGGCAGCGAAATACTTTGGGGAAGACCAGGAAAATCCAGGAAGTCCAGTGCATCAAAGCCGGACGAATCAGATGACGGGATTCCGGTGCCCTCCGCTCCTGAACTATCAATTCACTGGGATAGTATCCTGTAATTATGATGAGCCCCCTGAATCATAAACAGGAAAGTCCTCCGGAACAGTGGGCTGCAGGGGACGCGGGATGAGACCAAGACTTCACACGAAAAGACGCGAACATGCCAAATAACTACTTATCTCCGAACCCGTCCATAAACCCATAAAATGGACCAATGACCGGTTGGCAGCGGCTAACAAGTCGGGGGGTACGCGAGCACAAGTGTGATAGAGCTAAGCAGAGGTCCATGGACCGTGGACCGGTCGTACACGGGATAAAATTAACACGGAAAAAAAGGAAAAGAAAGGGAAAAGAAAAAGAGGAAATTTGGCCTGAGACTTTTAGTGGACCATTCCTGCAAAATTACAAAGTTACAACATATACCTGTATTCTCTCGTTACATCTTCTCTGATTGGTTCAATTCTCAGTAATTTTGCCTTCTTACATAAGAATGCACCATTCTTACCGAGACTCCCGATCTTCCCTCTCTTTGGTCTCTGGGACTTTGTCCTCAACCAAGTAATTGATCTTCCATTCTCTTCATTATTGGCTTATTGGTCTCTTCCTTTTTCTTCCGCCTCTTTTTTTTTTTTTTTTTTTTTTTTTCCCCCCTTAGCCATTTCTTTTCCTTTTCGCAGGAGGCGTACCTACATGCTTGCGYAGCCCTTCACCTCGCATAACACGGTTTGGTAATTTATTGACGCTAAACCCGACTTATTATTGGATCTGATATGGAACCTCCTCTCTTTTGATTTCAACTTTGATTTCAATTTGATTTGGGTTTTAATTTTTCTTGAGTAAAAAATTTTTTTTTTTTAACTTCCTTTTTCGCTTTCACTAGTACGGAGTATGTCTAGTCAACTTTTTGGTCATTTTACTGCAAATGTGAGGCCATGACCAGGTCAACATTCTGTGACCTACCCTTTCTAGTTGCATCCACTTGTTCTGTGGCTCTGACATCAACCGGTATTTCCACTTGATTATTTTGTTACCTTGTTCCCTTGTTACTTTATTTGGTTTATTGATTTATTGATTTATTGGTTTACTGGTTTATTGGACTATTTATCATTATTATTTTTTCCAAATCTAGATTAACCAAACCCGGAACCCAAACGAGCCCAGAAAGGAGGATCAACCTGGACCTGCGTCCGGGTCAAACTCTGTGTATGGCCAGTATCGCTTTCTCCGGATGGGGTCTGTGGACTTGGGTTAATGGAGATGATGCCTTGACTACGATTTTATTATTTTATTAGAGATTATTTTTTGATTTTTCATATATTTTTCATTTTTCATTCCTCATCTCTGAGTGGAGTAGCCGGATCTCTGGTTTATCACTGCTTTCCTTATATGGGCCTATCGTGGCTACTCTATATACATCATTCAAACTCCCTGTGAAAGGCCTATATTCACTTTTCCCTCACTTTGAATAGAACATCTCTTGTTCGCCCTTTCCTCCTTGATTGCATTCCAATTGGGCAATTACTTATTGTCTATTGCTTGGCTCTATCTTCACCTTTTAATAGAGAGCATGGGTCACTGAAACTCCTCGATTCTCTCCGCCGACGCCTTTATTTGCTTTGATAAAAAAAAGAAAGAGAAATAAAACTCCATGTGTCGACCTCTCTATCCATCACTCACTCTTTCCCTATGTCTTCCACTGTGGACTTCCATTCCTCCTTTTCGACACTGGGAGTTTCAACCATCAACCTGACTGAGGATCACCCGTTGAAGGCCCTTGAGAGCCAACCCTCGGGATCCTCTCGGACTGTTCCTATTCGGAACGGTCTACCAACCCCTCCCCACGATATGACCGGCGTTACCTACAATGCTATGCCACCTATCGCATATGGGGGGAAACCGAATGGGGTACCCTCCCACATCTACGGCCATTCCCGCCCCCAGTTCGATTCCATTTCCTCAATGATGGCCATGAAACCGCAAACCTACACCAAAGAAACCTCCGCATCGGAACCGACTGCTCAGAAGAAGTCAACCGCAACTGGATCGCAACTCCGCATTCCTCCATCCATCAACAACAGCAAGGGCAGTCTGGCCGAGTTTGCAGCTCAGGTGAGAATTTCCGGGTCTCAAGAAGTGATGTCATGACATGAGCTAACGTCTTTGTCCCATTCATAGATGACTTGCCTATTCTGGTTCGAAAAGACATCGAAACTGCAAGCCATCGAAGACCGCCAACATCCCGTTCCTTCCCTGGTCGCCGAGGCCGTCCCCACCGTCGGATTTCAGAAATGGGTTGCCACGATTCTTTCCACCACGCAAGTCAGCCAGAATGTCATTCTACTAGCCCTTCTGTTTATCTACCGCCTGAAGAAGTTCAACTCTGGGGTGAAGGGCAAGAAAGGCAGCGAGTTCCGGTTGATGACGGTTGCGTTGATGCTCGGCAATAAATGTGAGTGTTCTTATCAGGTTCACCGCCTTTGATGTGATTGGACAGGGTTGCTGACTCATCCACAGACCTCGACGATAACACCTACACCAATAAGACGTGGGCTGAGGTATCGGGTATTGCAGTGCACGAGATTCATATTATGGAGGTTGAGTTTTTGAGCAACATTCGCTATGATTTGTTCTCCTCTGAGGCCGAATGGGCCCGTTGGCACACCAAGCTGGGACTCTTCGGGGACTACTTCAACCAGGCTTCGATGCTACCCGTCGAGTCAGCCCCCATGCTCCGTGTTTCGCCTCCGCGCGTACAATCGCAGTCGCCATCGTCCAAGTTGCCGTCGCCTGGCACCGATACCTTCCGATCGCAGCCGCCGCCTACCTGGTATATGCCACCCAACGGATTGCCATACTCGCTGCCGCCACAACACATGGGCGGCGAAGTTGCGATGGAAGGCTCTCGGAAACGAAGTCGCGATGAAACTGATGAACTTCACCCCACTAAGCGGATTGCGCTGTCTTCCGCCACGTCTGCTCCTTCGATGACGGTCCCGGTGACTGCAATGAATACGATGCCCACTCTGCCACCCGTCTTGACTCCCACTTCTGCCCCGGTAGCACCGATGAACGTTTCTCGTCTTCCGCCTCCTCACCAGCCGCCTCCTCTCCCGACTTCCTATCCTGCGCCTCAGACGCTCCCTCCCGCGGCGTCTTCCCACCTTCCCGCTATTATACCTCCTATCTACAATCGACCGGCAAATTGGCAGCAGATGCCTCCACTCTCCGTGCCCCCGATGCCATCTAGCATGTACACCACCCCGTCACTGCCGGAACTTGGCCGGCACCACCAGAGCCCATTCGGTGTGTCTTCTGCCACCGTCTCGCCAGCTGGCTCAGCCTATTCTGTTCCCACTCCGCAGACGCACCTCTCTCCTTCCTTCTTCCTCGCAAACCGCAACTCGCCTTACCGGCCCGTGCGTTCCGTCAACACCTTGCTGATTCCACCTCCGTCGAGCTCTCTACAGCAGCAGCGCAATGTTCCCTTCGACCACATGCACTACCAGCCGCTTGGAAAGGGCAATACTTCCCGCAAGACCGGCCTGCTGCCCTACATTCAGCCTGACGCCTGGAACCAAGCTCCTTACCTGCACCCTATCTACCCTCCCACCAGTTACTCTAGTTGAAGCATTCTGTGCCCCTGTTTCTACCACTCATCTTCTAAGTTTATGACTTCACCGCGTCACGACCCGTCACACGAGAAAAGAATTATCTCATTCGCTGTACACCTTCCTGTCCCTTTCTCTTGCTTGTCTTCCTTATCCCATTGCACAGACTTCCTCATTTTCATTTTCACGATTGTATCTGGCATATTTTCGGCGCTCCATTTTAGAAGGGAATCGGTTTTCGCCTCCCTGCGGACGAGATTAGCCTCGGGGATGGCATCTGCGGCGTTATTCTTCACTTCAATTTCGCCCATGTCCGTCGAATGTGCCTTAAAGCACTTCGGCAGTGTCCTGTCGCATTTTGCATACACACGGCCTTTGACTCTGGTAGATTAGCTTTAGCTCTGCAGCATATGAATCTAGATTTACCAAATGTTAATTTTTCCCTCTTAAAAACATCCGATACTTTCAGTGTATAACATAGCGTCCTAACGAGGTAACTACGTCCATATGTACATATATCCATGGGTTTGAGGTGATGATGCCATGTGACCCAGGTGACCCAGTTGCGCGACTGTCTAAATCCATACTGACAAATATGTATTTATATATCAAAAAATGGGATGGAAGCAACATGTCTTTAAATCTCTGCATCGAATGACATATTGCTTCAAAAGCAATCCGCGTGAGGAACATAGCCCTCGTTGCCCAGGTCGACCTCTGTACTGTAGTTAGGGCCATCCCGGAGTCGGATCAAACATAACCCGTCCCGACAGAGATCTCGAAACTCATCACCAAACCCGCGTGTCTAGCACCAGCGAGCCGATAACCACAAACACACACCATGTCTCCCCGGCTGATGGGGCTGCCTACGCAGCTGGCACAATTTTCCGCCCGGCCCTTCCAACATGCCTCCCCACTCGCCTTCCTCCTCCCTCAATCCCAGCAAACTCGTAACACTTCCATCCTCGCCTCCCTCTCCGACAACCCTACAGCCTACAACAAGCGCATCCGTCGAGGCCGCGGTCCCGCTTCAGGCAAGGGTAAGACCTCCGGACGTGGTCACAAGGGTCAAGGCCAGCACGGCAAAGTCCCGGCGGGCTTCAATGGTGGCCAGACAAAGGACATCATCGTGCACGGCGAGCGCGGCGGCGTGAACATGTAAGTCGTCCTCCATTATCAAACACAACAACTCCCCAAAATCACATCTCTAATCAATCGTTCTCTTCGAATCCAGCTTCTTCGTCGAAATGGCAACCGTCAACCTCGACCGTCTCCAATACTGGATCGACCAAGGCCGCATTAACCCCAAACTACCCATCACAATGAAAGAGCTCTACAAGAGCGGGTGCATCGGCCGACCCATCGACGGCCTCAAGATCCTCGGCGACGGCGCCGAAGCCCTGAAGCAACCAATCCACGTCGTTGCCTCGCGCGTCTCTGCCTCCGCCATCGAGGCCATCGAGGGCACCGGTGGCTCAGTGACTACGCGCTACTACACACGGCCTTCGATTCGCCGTATTCTGGACGGCGAGACGCACAGCTTCCTGTCTACTGCGTGGGCGCGCGAGAGTGGCTCCGAGCAGCTCTACAAACTCGCCAAGGTTCGGCCTACGGCGGCCTGGATGAAGTGGAGTACTGTGGTCAACAACCAGCAATTGAAGTACCGGTTGCCGGATCCCACGAAGCGTAAAGATATTGAGTATTACCGTGATCCTGCGCATCGGGGTTATCTTTCGCACCTGCTTAAGCCGCTTGAGGGTCCCAGTTTGTTCTTCCGCTCTTCCGAGGAGAGGAAGTCTGCTGCTGGTGTTAAGAAGGAGAAGGTTCTGCCTGAGAATAGGCTTTGGTAGGTTTGAGGGGGTTTTGGGAGAGTTTCTTACTTGATCTCCATTTGTTGGTTCGTTCGGCATTGTTTTTAAAGGCTGGTTCATACTGGTCTGCTGTATATGTATAAATATGTTCTGTCGGATATGTTAGGCTTTGCAAATTAGATGCTTCTTGGCCTTTTCTTTTCTCTTTTCTACATTCCTTCCTAAGAGATCTTTCATTATGCGGATTAACCTATAAGCATCCCGAGGTTTATGAATTGAACACATCCCTAGGTAATAAGATAGAGCATATCGCAAGACATCCGAACGTTTCCTTGAATGAAACGTCCATACTATTATTTTTGCCGGAGGTATATCAGTTTATTAGTCCTACGCTGCCAAAGACAGAGGCCGCATAAGAAGCCGACTACTTTCGTAAATTGCAGAACGAAGTACAACATTATGTAGCTCAGTTATTTGTGTCTTGTACCGTACTCAGGATAGTCCAGCCACCCGGAAGATATCTCATCAAATTGAGTAGAAAAGACAAAGGCAGATCAGTAAAAAGGAATAAAAGATCCGCAGATATAAAAGTACAGCAGTAGAAGCAAATGATCAAGCTAAGTTGACCACACAAAACAAAACTGAAGTGACGAATGCTCATGCAATGTCCGACCAAATGGCAATAATAAGATGCAACGCCGCGCCTGCTATAAAAGTAAATCATAATCGTCCGTCTCGTGATACCAAAGCCTAAGCCAGAACCAACCCAAAACCAAAACCGAATACCAAAAACAAAGAATAAAGAAACAATGCGCTCCAAGGGGGGATATTGAGGATAGATTGTGGAAAAACGAAAAACGAAAAGAGGCGCACATGAGGACAGTGCACATGATGACAGTGTTGAGCCGACGCAAAGCGAAAAAGGCTAAAAAACAAAAACAAAACGGAGGGGTATCATAGTGATTTCAAGGGCCCCGAGAGCATCGGCGCTTGTTGAATCTTCAGCGCCGGAAAAAAGAGAGCCATCACATCATAGGAAATTGACGTTAAAACGTTGAAAGAACCTCATCTGCCTTGAGGTGCGAGTATAAGAGCAGAATATCGGATTGCTAATCACCGAATGGAAGAAAGGACAAGCAAAGCTCACAGTCTCCATACAGTATCGGGTGAGGGTTCGGCTGTCTCATGAACCTCTCGTAGCCAGGGCGAAGCTAGTACATCGCGGATAGTCCAACGCTTGTCGGGGTCCATTTCGAGACAGCCGCGGATCAGGTCGAGGGCATACTGGCGATCTTGGCCAAGGTGGCCGTCCATATTGTCGCCCAATACGGCGTTACGATCCCAGGTGCCGCTGATAATATTTGCTTGGATGCGAGGAGCGAAAGCGTCTTGGAAAGGCCGTGAGCCGACGATCACGCTATATACGATGACGCCAAAGGCCCAGACGTCGACTGAAGGGTGAATGACACCGTCTACTGATTGTAGCAGTTCGGGCGATGCGTATTCCAGACTACCCGCCACGCTGGTACTAGATCCGGCAGGGCCGATTTGTTGAGGCGGCGGGCGATCAGCTGCATCCTCGTATGGGTCGGGAGAGTCGCCACCGTTGTCGATGGACATCCATTCCGCCATCCCGAAATCACACAGTACCAAAGTCGAAGATGTCGTACCGTCAGCAGACTTGATGGGATCGAGCAAGCAGTTCTCTAGCTTGATGTCTCGGTGAACCACACGGGCGTCTTCGTGCAGGTAACGGATTGCGCATGCTAGTTGGTATGTATATTTCTTTGCTAATTGCGTATCGAGACCAGATCGATTTTGGCGGACGAGGTCAAAGAGAGTACCACCAATAGCAAGTTTGGTGAAGCAGAACGTGGCGTAATCTGTTTCGTACACGGCATCGAGCGTCAATACATGCGGGTGGCTGAGGTACCTCCAGACTCGTACTTCGTGGTCGAACTCGGCTTGCACCTGGTCGTTTTCATGCTCGCTTCGTCCCGTAACCTGCTTTTTGACGATCTTCACGGCAAGTCTTTTGGTTTCACCGCTCTTTTCGGCCTTATAGGCCTCTTTCACCGCACTGAAACCTCCAAACCCGATTTGCTTTCCCAGAACATAGTCGTCTCCCACCATCTGACCTTCGTCATCAGGTTGGGGAGCAGGCTCTTCAACGGTATTCCACATGGAAAGGAACATACTGGCCGGCGACTTGCCACTCGAGTTAGTCGACCGTCGAGAACTGTGCCGCGTGGAGTTCCGAAGACTGCTGCTACGATCGAGAGCAGAGCTGCGCTTGCTCCCGAAGGGTGTTGCAATCCCTCCCGACCAAGAGCTGCTGCGGTCTTCAGGCGATGCAAAGGATTGAGTTGGCGACGGCGCGCAAAATGGTGACATCAACGTGTGGCTGGAGTAATCGGGAGGGGTTCGAACCTCGTCCGTGACCGGAGATACCGTCGACTGCGATGTCAGGGACGTCGGACGGTCGAGCTCTGCGCCCGTGGTCGAGCCATTCTCAGATCTCGCAAAGGGCTGGGTTCGGGATTGCCCGGTCGGGAAACTCCGATTTAGAGATCGTTTAGGACTCCAGTTCGGGGACTGATGGTTTGGTTCGACATGATCATCATCCTGTGAAAGAGCATTCCGGAGTCCAGAGCTACGAGACTCAAATCTTTGTGGTGGTCGGCTCTTCACATCTCCCATCGACAGTGGCTCTTCCAGTGGGATTTGGTTGCCGGACTCCACAGAGACCTTCGGGTTGAAAGAGATGGAGGGTCGACGAGTGTGCAGATAGCTGTCAAGAGGGGAGCCCTGCACGTCATCGGGCTTGTGCGGGAAGTTGTCGGCATCATCTAAGTGACGCTGCTCATCGTGACGAGGGACGGAGATGGGAGGGGTCGCTGAGTGTAGATCATTTAACAAACTGCGGTCTTCATCAGTATCGTGGCGACGCGCATAATCATGAGATTGATTGGTGTGATCGCTCTCGATACCATCGCCCACTGTTGTCGCTTCCCTCCCAGCATTTTCATTTGCCCATTGGGGTTTGCTCCGCTCGTGAAACTGCGTTTCAATCCTTAAACCTGCCAATCCACTTGCCAATCCGGCCCTCTCGCTATTTGCCATGCCCTAACAAGGAGCAGGGGACGGAAATTGTCGTATTGTCAGCCGTGATAGGCATGCAGTAGGGTTATATAACCCTCTGCTTGACTTCTTTTTGCGGTATGCTTCGTGATGGCGTGGAAGATGATTGTAATTGTGGGGTGATAGCGGCAAAAGTGGGGACAGAACGTTTGGGATAGTGGTGATGTAAAGGAAGCTGTGATTGAGGAAAGTTTTGGAAGAGGTTTTGTACTTGAATATGCAAATAAAAAAAATCGAGATGAAACACGGTGGGTACAAACAAAGGTAGTAAGAGAGAACTGAAAGTGAGGTATTCGTCAAGTAATTCGGTCACTGAGAGGGGAAGGCAAATCGGGGAAATTCGGAAGATCACGAGAATTCTAAGTCACTTGACTAAAGGGCAACACTGGCCCTAATTTTCCTAAGTACTCATACAGCGTAAAATAGTGGCATGTCGGATAAGTATTAGATAATACATATCCCCGGGGGCCGTGGACATCCATGGATATTGTATTACTTTTGATTGTTGCTCCACAGTGTCATGTAATCTGAATAAAGTGCCGAGATATTGTCTATACTTAAGCTGCCTAGAAAAAGCCCATATATTTATAATAGCATAGTAGACACACCAAGGCCAATATAATCATAGGAAGCTCTGGCCAGTCGGCCATTACTGCTTGTCCGCATATGTGTTCAGGGGTCAAGCCATAGTTTTAACCGCGCGCAAGGGGCGCTTGTTTGGGAATACCTCCTTTTGCCTTTTGGAGATGTGAAAGGAGTTGCTATTCAGACTCGACGTCGCCTTGGCAGACAACTCTTTGTTCTTTTTTTTTTTTTTTTTTCTAGTCACCTTCTCTTTCCTTCCTTGTCGCTCTGGCAGTAATTTCTTTCTCCTTGTGTCGACCGCCGTGCTGGACCGAAGTGCAGACCAGCCCCCACCATTCTCATTCAAGGCACTGTCTCTCATTCAGACCAATTCACCCAGTGCTCGCGAACCCCGGACGACTTTTTCTACTGTGTAGTATTCGTGTATTACTTGGATACAGGAAATCTGAAGGCTCGCGCATAGCTTTTTGTCCCGCGCTTGTCTTCTAACTTCCATGTTCCTGGATCGCTAGCCACTCCTTGCGCTCGACTTGTTCCAACACCATTGCTCTTGATACCACACTCATTTACACTGCAACATGACTAGACCTCAGATTATCCGAGCTGGTAGGTCAAATTCTTCTTGGGCGCGAGGTCAATTGGTTCGAAGTTGAGGGTGTTGACCGCTACCTCTAGATACCTTGGACCTTCAAGATCACGATACCCCTTCCGCCAAAGATCACACCAAACAACCCGAACATCCAGATCCTCTTGGGAGCGGCCGGCCTGCTCCCCATCAAGAACTTTCCATTCGTCACGCCGAACAAGATTCGCAAGCAGAGATAAATGGCGGACCGGACAAAAACCACGAATACCGTGGTGACAAGGAGGTGTATCGAGAACCAGATGACGAGGAAGACGATGAGGATGAAAATCACTACGACCATGAAGATGGCGATCTGGCAGACGGCGAAAGCGATGACATGATGGACGATGATATGATGGACAAAATCTCCAGCTCACCCTCTATCGATGATGGTACGGACTCTTGGGAATTATAGACATGAATCGGGCGTTAACTGATATTATATAGAGGACATCGATTTTGAGTTTGTATATGCGCTTCACAACTTCGTCGCAACGGTCGATGGGCAAGCAAATGCCGCAAAGGGTGATACTATGGTCCTTCTCGACGACAGCAACAGCTACTGGTGGCTTGTGCGCGTGGTGAAGGATGGCAGCATTGGGTACCTCCCTGCGGAACACATCGAAACACCCACCGAAAGGCTTGCCAGATTGAATAAACACAGAAACGTGGATCTGTCTGCGACCATGTTGGGCGACAATAACGAAAAGTCGAAGAATCCTTTGAAAAAGGCCATGCGTCGTCGGAATGCGAAGACTGTCAACTTCGGGGCCCCGACGTACATCGACGCCTCCGATGTCGACTACTCAACGGACGAAGATTCCGAACATGGCGACTTTTTCAACGATGACGAGACTCTCGATGGCGAAGAGGAAGACGTGCAAGAGCAAGCTGAAAATATTGTCGTGGAACCTCTTAGGCCCAAAGCCCAGAAAGAAAACCCTACAGAGCATGTCGATGCCAACGGTGTGGAGAAACCAGATTTGCAGCGCTCAAGCTCTGATCGACGCCCGTCTAGTGAAGAATTCTTTGAGGCCGATGGTAAGCACGCTCAACTCAACTGCTCTCGGATCGTATTTGGAACTCACTTTTACAAAGCAGAGCCCACCGTCAGTAGATCCAGAAATGGCACTGTACGGAACACCGATTCCTTCTTCAAAGATGACACGGCCGAGCCCAAGAAGATTTCTCTCACACCAAATCTCCTGCGCGATATTCGCGATGAAAATAGCGCAAACACCWTGGCTGAGTGGAAAGAGGTATGTTCCCCATCGTGTGTTTATCCAACAGATCAGTTGGCTGACGTTTGGTGAAGCCTCGTGGAAGCTTGGAATCCCTCGAGAAGGGCTCTAACTCACAGGAAAAAATCAAAGAGAGAGAGGAAAAGAAGCGAAAAGACAAAAAGCCCGGGATGCTCAGCGGGTTATTCAAGCGCAAGAAGAGCAAAGATGACATTGACGACCCAGAGAGGTCTCCTGCAGAGTCGGCATTCCGCACATCACCCCAACCCAAGACCTCGTTGGAGTCTGTCTCATCGAAGTCTGTGTCCCCCGAGCAACAACGACCCTCTAAGCCCCAGAAAATCTCGAACAACAAGCTACACAAGCAGCCTCCAGGAATCATGAAGGTTGATCCAGTCCTTGACCCTACAATGGCCGAATTCGCCGGGGGCAACGAGCCCATTCACCAGAGTCAGGGCAACAAGGGCATCCGACAGGTGCCACCGCAAGAAGAAAGAGAAAGCAGCTATGAAGACTGTGGAATTATGTTACAATCACCTATTAGCCAATCGAGTCCTTCCAAGGACCCCTTTGCTACTCCACTCGAATCTATGAACCCCCTGGAGTCGCCTGTTGACCGACCGTCTAGTGAAGCTCAATGGAGAGAACCAAATGATCCAAACCGTACAACCGCTGGACCGGCGTCTGTTACGTCTCCACCCCAGAAATTCGTGCCTACGCTGGTGGCTGGAGATGAGTCGGAGTCCCCTGTCAATATCTCTCCCGTGGAGGCTTATTCCCCCATGAGCGCGCACGGCTCAACAAACAATGCGTCTTCTCGAGAGGTACGCTCTCTCTCGCCACCGTCTCCACCATCATCACCCGGACAGGACGTTAACTACCTCAAGGGTAGCACGGCTGCTCTGGCCTCTGTCGATAGGCTTTCTGTGGACACCCCGACGTGGAGCGACTCCAGTCTACGCTCATACATGGACGAAGAAAGCGACATTCGCGATTTGTTTATTATTGTCCACGACAAATCAAATGTACCTCCGGCTGGCCCTGACCACCCAATCACCGGTCGTCTATTCAAGGAGGAAAGCAAGAGACTCAAGGAGATGAATAATCAGCTTGACGACATGCTTGTGAACTGGATGTCACAGCGGACTAAAAGCTCGAACTCGACTCGTGGCATTCAGAGTCCACCAGTTTAACCAAAATGTGCATCAATATTTTGGACAACCACGTGTTGCCAGGCAGTCTGCCTTGAATTGCGATGAAGGCCAGGATGTCTTTGAATGTGCTGAGCGCATCACTTTTGGCCGGCCCTCATTCTTTTCTTCACTTTTTTCCCTTCTCGTTTTGTACCTTGATGTCACTGTTTGGCGCAAATTCTTGTTCTGCATTTTTCCATCGCCCCAGGGAGCGATGTGACCCTGAACGTCTAACGGCCAGCTCTATTTACACCATGCTTTCTTTTTTTTCTTTTTTCGATTTTCACCGGAATACCCCGACTCATCCGTGTTCAGTTTGGTTTCTTTCACATCTTGTCATTCAAGGTTAATGAACTGGCGTATATCAATGCAATATCAGTTGCCAAACATATTTTCCTAGAAAAGTCAAGAAATGCTTACAAGGCGCACCCCTCAACCGTACATATGCAGAGAGGCAAGTGATCAGGGCCTGATTGGAGAGTGGGTGCATTCCAAAGTCCCTGTGGAAGATCGAGGGTCGTGCGGGCAGGTCAGCCGCACCATGATGTATAGCCCCACTAGTCATATCTCTGACATGCCTACATAAAGCCCTTTTCGTGTTTCTGTTCTTGATGCGACAGTATTTCCTTGATCTCATCACCATGGCAGATCCATACAATGCTTACAATGCTTACAACGCTTACAACGCTTACAACTCACACTCAACGCCTACCCCGAGCGAGGTTGGCTACTATCCCCCAGAGGATCAGCCTCAGTACTTGGCATATGGCCAGCCACACGGAAACCAAGAGTCATACCATTACCCCGAATCAGAGCAATACAAACCCGGACCAGAGCCTTACCAGCCTAGTCCAAATCCAAACCAAGCCTATGCCCCACAGGAAAGTTCATACCACCTTGCACCCGAGCCATATGGCTCCTCCATGGAGAGAAGCTATACGCCGACAGGGCAGCCAGATTACCTTGGGCCAGTGACTCCAACAGGATATCAACATGCGCAAGACAGGATCCCCGAGAACTCAGGATACTAGTGAGTGGGCGATACATTCCCAGCTGTGAGAGCCAACACTAACGCTGAGCCCTAGCAACGACCATCCAGCCGACCAATCACGGTACACACCATCCGCAAGTCCCCACCCTCCCGCCGTCTATGTATCAGAGCCAGAAGATTCGCAGCACACTCGCGAGCAGCGCTCCGATACAGACACGGATACAGATCGCGGTATGGACCGTGGGCTCGGTGGTTCACTCGCTGGCGGCGTGGCGGGCTACTACCTTGGTCATAAGAAAGAACATGGCTTGCTGGGGGCGATTGGCGGTGCTCTACTCGGGAACTTCCTGGAGGACAAAGTGAAGGATCACAAGAGTCATGACGATGATAGTGAACATGATCATCGTCGCCGTCATCGTCACCGTCACCACCACCACCACCATCATCATGGCCATCGGAGCCATTCGAGGCACAGTAGCCACAGCGGTCATAGCGGGCACTCCCATGGTTCCCGTCATACCAGCCATTCCAGGCACCGCGATGAGGATGAATACTGAGTGAATCTCGACTTCGAACAGTGTTCCTTTGTTTAGGGTTTTTTTGCCCCCCCCCCCTCTTTCTTTCTTTTATCGTGCTGCAATTCTAGCATGAAATACGGGGTATGTGCTTTTACTTGAGACTTTATATCGATTTAGAGACAACATTGTTAGCTTGACGCGTTCTTTTCTTTCTGTATACTCTCACACGAAGCCTCCGTTTCCACATGTGCGACATGGGTACAGACCTCACCCCCCCCTTAATAGTTATAGTTGATTATCCTTTACCGGATTGATGATTATGCATAACGAGAGAATAAATTTTTTTATCATGCTGGCTTGCAAATAAAATATCCAAGTGACCAATCCATGCCCCGGTCTTCCTGGTCACGACCTTGGAATCTCAGCTGGGGGTGATGAGGGCTGTGACTCAGTCACTTGGTTCAATGATCGGCATGATAACTGTAGACGACACTTGATCTCTTATGCGTACGACATAGTTCCCCCGTCTAGTATCGTCTACACTGGCCTCTTTTTGCATCCCTCTGGATGCTGGATCGGCACTGATCTTTCGTTTGGCGGTATTTTGTCTGGTGGGGAAAACAGCAATAGGCGTATCAGGGAGTCCACGTCTCTAATCTTCACCCAATTCCTCGGGTTGAAGTGCGGAGACGCGCCGTGACACTGGGTTCCTGGCCCTCCGCTGGCGCATTTAGCGACTTTGATCCTCAGAGTGAGCAACCTCCTCCGGCTCTGTTAAACCGGCAGAGGACGCCAGTTACTCGGTCTCGCAGCTTCGGGTTGAGCTTATCAAGATCATCAGCCACTTCTTCAAGTAATTGTATAGTCTTCCGAATCTTTGATTTTATTTGGTCTCTGTTTCGCGCAGAGCTATTGAGTGCGTCCGATGGGCGTGCTAGGTCAGGCCGCCGTGAAGGACGGCGAGCAATAAATCTGTAAGGCCAGTTGCGGCCAACCTGTGTCTCGACTCTCCATGTGGGCAAGTATGCAGCTCATAAAAGCGGCGGCAGCCTAGATAGGTTGATCTCCTCCCTCACCACAAGGTTAAATTCTCCATTGAGAGAGAAGTTCGTATTGGAAATGCCGTAAAAGCATATGATGAGAGCGATAAAGCAAAGGACGCAGTATTGTCCCGGGAATTCGACGTTCCGTACAATATGCTTCGCAGACGAATTCTCGGCACCGGTCCTCGCAGAGGGGTCTGCGAGACTTGATCCTGCCCAAGAGAAAGAACTGGATGAGTGGATGATTTCCCTGGAGGCTGCAAATACTCCTGCTACTCCTGGCATGGTAGAAGGCGAGGCAAATCGCACCTGGGCAGTGGACGGCTCAACCTTGAAGGGCTATCGAACCTTGGAATGTTTGTGATGACTAACCCACTGCATGTCGGGACCTCGGGAGTCCCGGGCTGAGGTTGAGTGCTCGCGAACTTTGCCAGAACTCAGACCAGAGGGGCCACCTGACCTCTCTGTAGGGTGAATTGCTAGTTCTCTGGAGTGTTGTCCCTAGTTTTCATTTATATGAACAGTGTTTGGTTTGGAGTACTCCGTACAAAAAGTTGATACATTGTGCATGAGACTCTAAATGTCTCCACTGTAAATGCGGGGACCGTATACGAACAAGCGCGTTTTTGGTCGAGAGAAATCGGGAACATTCATGTGAAATCTTTCTTGAAATCTTTGACAACCTTGAAGGAAATCATACAACATGGCAAGCATGGCAAGCACAATTGAGAAGGATGAAACACGGGATGAAATTGCACATCAACTTTCACCCACTCCCTTTGCATGCTCTTCGCTCACACGTCTGTCTGGAGGCACAGCCAACTTCGTCTATCGTGGCGTACTTGCCTCAACTGGAAAATCTATCATCATCAAGCACACCAAAGATCACTCGGCCTCTAACCCAGATTTTAAAATTGATGTCACGAGATGCGTTAGTTGCAATCCATTGAATAACCTGCTGCCAACTATACTGATCTCAAGCTAGCACTTCGAGGTAGCTATTCTTCGAGCTCTCGATGGTCTGGCAATGTATAAAAATGGCAACATCACCGTCAAGACACCACGCTTATTGCACTTCAACCAGGAAACAGACACCCAGGTATTCGAGGATCTTCCAAATTCAGTCGACCTAAAGACCTTCCTGCTCTCAGAGGTCTCCCGTGACTTGTCCGAATCTTCAGGGCGAGCCTTGGGCAGTGCCCTTGGATCCTGGCTGAGATCGTTTCACCATTGGACAGCCGAAGAACAGCAAGTGGAATCTACAAAACTTCTTGGCGAGAACAAAGTCATGAAAGAATTGAAGTTCTGGGTGAACTATACTATGCTCATGAACACTATTGAAAATTTCCCCGATATTCTAGAGGAGGATCGTGATATTTTCGAGAAGGTTCGTGACCTCGCCGCAGCAGAGCTCGAGCGACAGAACTATGAAGAAGGATATGGGGTTATTCACGGTGACTTCTGGACTGGAAAGTATGCTCTCCTGGATCTAGACTCCATGAATCGAGATCGAGCTAGGCTGACTTGATTTCTAGTGTTCTGATTCCAAACGTTCCTCTCGCCCACCAGCCTGAGACGGCTATGTTCATTGTCGATTGGGAATTGGCGCAGATTGGAAGCCGCGCATTAGACTTGGGCCAAATGATTGCTGAGCTGTATGAAACGAAGCTGTTCAAGAATTTGGACGGTGGAGTGTGGATCATTCAAGGGTTCTTGGAGGGATATGGGGCCCTCAACGATGAAATGGCATTCCGCACTGCGATCCACGTTGGTGTGCACCTGATTTGTTGGGGAAGTAGAGTCCCGGGATGGGGCACTTCAAAGCAAATCGAGGAGGTGGTGAGGTTGGGAAGAGACCTGATCGTCCACGCCTGGAAAAAAGATAAGGCCTGGTTCGTGGAAGGCACTCTCAGCTGCCTGTTCGAGGGTTAATGGGTTTATTTATTACGTGTTTACAATACAATTCGGTCACTGGTAATATTTTCAACCGCATTTGAATTCTGGTTTTCTGACATTTTGCATTTGTTTTTGGTATTTTTGGGTTTGTTTACAGTATCGATAATACGACCAATATTCCCTCACCGAATGCCATTCATGCTCCACGGACCGCAACGCTCTTCGCTCTTCAACACCCAAGTAGGGAGTTGATGCAGCCTGTGGAGCGTAATTACTTCTTCTTCTCTGTGACATCGACAAAGACATGTCCCAGGGGGCCAGTCTCAGAGCTCCATCCTCCATGCTCAATGGTGTACTTGTCGCTCTTGTCCAACACCTCAACCAAGTTGGCGTGCTCTCCACCACGGTTTTCCCAGTGGAGCTCGCAAATCTTGTCATTGTCATGAAATAAGTCCAGGCGGCCCTCACTACCGCGACGGCTGCTAGCGCCGATCTCGCCAACGCCATCGGGGGAGATCTTGATCTCGTCGATCTCCTCTTCAGTGAGCGACTTGCGGCGGTTGGTGGGGTCGGCAAACTCGCCGCTGCCTGGTGTTAGTAGAGATATGGTAAAATCCCCTGGAATCATAAATACCCTTCAATGACAGTGTTCTGCACTAGGATCTCGCCATCTTTGATGTGGTCCCGAATGTGGAAGGAGACCCACTGGGAATTGTACTTGTCCATATTGTCCATGGAAAAACTGTGAAGTAATTGTGATAAGTGATAAGTGATAATTGAAGGTAGAAGTAAAACTCCTGGAATTTCAATTCAGAAATGTCAACTATTTATATGCATAAAACCCCAGAATGCGGGGGAATGCCTGTGGTGATGTAATTCATTCTGAATAGGTCCACGGGTCGGGAATGGCACCGTCAACACCATTGTCCAATGACCGACCTGAACTAGAGAACCTTGCTGGTCTTTGCGGGGTTTACCTGCCTATCAACTCGTTTTTATTGCATCATTTGAGACCGCGTGATCTGAGTAGTGCGGAGTGGCATGATAATTGGGCAATGGAACGCATGACATTGTTGGAAGTTAGGTGACTGACACGGAGATGTCGTATATTAAACAGGTCGAAGACAAGGATGGCAAAACAACAATACTATAACAAATTAAAAGAGATGGAACCACAGACTCTGCCAGGTATACAAAATCAACTGAAGTAAAATAAGATGATTTGAGATAGACCAAGCACGAAACGCTGAATAACTTGTGACATGAGGACAGTCTTTGTCTATTTCCCCAATTTGACCAAGAAAGTACTTGTAGAAGAATGATCAATGATTTCAAATCCCCAATCCCCAATCCCCAATACAGCTTAATTGCATTAGTGTCACTTGGTCACATAAGACTTGTGCTTCGAGGGTGTTATTATCGTGTCATGCCACAAACATAAGACACCTAGGCTAACCTGTACCTATATAGACACTTCAAGCCTGTCTTACTCATGACGGGCGGTTCTGGCACCAGAGCTATAACGCAGTCCATGTGAGTGTTAAAGCTCAATGGGCGTCGCATATGAGTGGAAGTACCCGGCCTCAATATATTATGAGATACGTCCAATCATCCTGGAGCTATATTATCAAGTCCCGTGCCAATGGATGCCAACTAGGAAATCCGGGGGCAGGCGGGCCGTGGATAGCGTGAACGGCAAGGCTGTTTTACAATTCCCAATGAGTATCCTTTGGATAATAAAAGCCACTAATAGACGCTTTTAGTTGTGCGAAAGTGGGTGAAACAAGGGGGCCATGGGGGGCCATGGGGCCAGAGGCAGTGCTGGGCGTTATACAAACGCGGCTCTGCTCCAAGCTATAATCCCACATTCGCTCCTCCAGGCTCATTTATCTTTCAACCAAGTCTGCTTTTATTCTATCACTCTTGGTCGTTCTCCAAAAATGCCTCTCTATTTTCCTACGCAATTCGACGACGGATATTGGACAACATCAAAATGGCTACGAGTGGCATGCATAGCCGCCAGCTCCGTTTCACCCATCTACTTGGTGACGGTGGGAACATCGTGGGGTGTTTTCATTCTTGTGGTAATGATCTCTTTTCGAGCTGACTGAAAATTTGCGTGGCTAATATTCATTTAGAATTTCCTGCCATTGGTTTGGGCCTCGATTCATCTTGTCCTGCTCCGCAGAGGAGTCATCTTTCACCCGCTATTCAATGCCTCCTTTGATCTTCTTTCAATCGCGAGCTATATTCGTACTGTATTCTCTTTGGCTCCCGGACTGGGTGAATATGTCTACATGAGCATCACGGGTCCATTTATGCTGGTGGCTATGTACGGTCGCAACATCCTTCTGATATGGTTACGTCTTTGCTCATTTAATATGCAGATATTGTTTTGGCGTCTCGTGCCTCCGCGAAGTGATGCGATTCCGGCGATCTGGGCACGGGTATGTCCAGGGTGGTGTTCTTCTTGCTTGATCAAGTGAAGCGACAAATGGGTCAGTAGGAATTGCAATCGGGTGATGATTGTTGTTGAGCTCCATCCTCGAATTGATTTTTGGGATGTTTGGTTGATGATGGTATATATATTATAGTACTACGGTTGCTAAAAGTGGTCTGGTATAAATAATTAAAAGAAATGTAAAATTTAAAGGAGTTACATGTCTATCGCCAGGAGAAATATAATTGTCAACAGTAGCTCAAAACTACCGGGAAAAAATTACAAATAGCCACCAACAAGTTTCGTTGTTATGGGTATCTTTGGCAAGCTCAGTTCACTTAGATCTGCAGAGCAGCAACAACAATGGCGCCGAGAATAACCGCAGCACCGGAAACGGTGGAGCGTCCAGCAGCGTTGAAGGGAACAGTGCTAGGAGTAGCAGTAGTCCAGACACCGGTGGAGGAAGGACCAGCGGCAGTGATGGGAGTGACCCGGTGCAGAGAAGAAGACTTGGCACCAACGGAGGTAGCAGCGGCGCAGACCGAGGTAGCGGCACAGACAGTCTTGGTGCGAGTAACAGTCACGGTGGTAGCGGAGGAAACTCTAGCGGAGGAGCGTCCAGCAGCGACACCGGCACGAGGGCTGCTAGAAGAGATAGGGGACACAGGGACAGCAGTGATGGCAGCCGCCGAGGTAGGAATGGAAGACCCAGTCACAAAGGCGACGGGGGTAGCGGTCGTAACAGCAGGGGTGGTGGAAGACGAGATAGGTCCATCCTGGCAATCAGCCTCACCCAGAACAGCCAGGCACAGGTTGATGGGAATGTTAACCAGGCCGCCGTTGGAGTCAGAGCTCTGATTGCAGTGGGCCTCACCGAGGACAGCCAGACAGACGTTGATCGGCACGTTGATCAAGGACTCGCTGTCGCCGCTGGAGGACGTGGCCTGGTCACACTTGGCCTGGCCAAGAGCAGCCACACAGGCGTTAACGGGGATATTGATGAGACCGTTGGTGGCGCTCTGTTGCTTGCACTCGGCATCTCCAATGATGCCAGCACAGAGGCCGAGGGGCACGCTAATCAAGCTCTCGGTGGCTTGGACGCCCTATGCACAGACATATATTATTAGCTGGGTATCCAATTGCAATCCGAAATAGTGGAGGTTCCGCTTACGGAGCAAGAGGCGGCAAGGGCCACAAGGGAAGTGATAATGGATTGCTTCATATTGTCGGAATAAATTTGTAAATTATACAAGTGACGTGGTTGATATTAATGAGAGTGGTAATAAAAGAATGGACGCTGATAACAGCAAAAAAAAAGAGTGAACGTGAGAGAACTCACAAAGAGTGTAGCAGCTTGAGTAGATGAAGGTATGAGAAAAGGGAGATCATCCAGAGGTGGGCAAAGAGCCTTATACATGCCGGCTACTAGCCAGAACACACCTGGCCTCGTATTTTCTCAAAGAGGAGAGAAAGTGTCGATCTGCATGGCAAAACATTGGCAGGCAAGAAAATGGTCTTCGACCAAGACTAGACCCGGCCCTCAGCTCTCAAATAGGTCTCTCTCATTGGCGTGCCCCTATTACACTGGGGTGTTGAACAAGCTGCGGTATATAAGGCTAACCTGTAGTGGATAACTGACCCCATAAAAAAAAGCCCTAACCTGATATTACCCCGATGATCAAACTCTATATGTACTAGCTCCACTGTAGTTCTTTTCCTGAGCCGCTAGCTGCTGTTAGCGTTCGCTTATAAGTGGTTGAAAGAGATAGAATTACTAATGGAGGTGAGACTTCTACTCAGCTTTCATTGGAAATGATTAAGCTTTAGATAATTTGCTCTAGAAGGGTTTAGTATCTTTTATATAACTAGTCCAACACCTACATATATATGGAGACAATATTTTCAGAAACTAGTTAAGTATCTTTTTATGTCTTACCAATACAAAAGATATTTAGGTACATCATAGACTTAATGTATTTTTTTTTTTTTTTTTTACCTCGAGATAATGGATTTAAGAAGAGATATATAGTGTACTCCGTACGGAGTAAAGGAGGTCTATTTCATTTAGTCAGCATACTAAAAGCATTTAACTATACGTTTCTACATAAAACCAATGTTTACTCGGTACATATGGTGTCTTTTCCACATATGAAGAATTAATACTAGAATTAGTTCAATTGAGATAGACTCATGTTATCCATGGATAGTTTCGTACGCTAGACTTTTGGTATCTCTCCAATCAGTCATTCGGTCTCTGTGTTATCTGTGGGGACCATCGGGGCCAGCTTGCCGGCGTGTACACCGAAATGTGGGGACTCTTTAAACTGATATGATGGGCGCTGTTTCTCTTTCCAATGATCGTTCAGTTCGGGAATGTTGTCCATGACCATGCACGTACTCTTCATATTCCCAAGGAATGTACGGAGTACTGTTAGTAGCTCTAGTGCCCTAGGTAGTCTAAATACCCTGTAGTCGAGTGTCATCATTTCCCAGTAGGCAGCAGCAGTTTTTTTGCCCTATTTCCAATGGTGGACAGGGGTGCCGGGTACAGGCATCGGATATCCCGGATTTATTGATTCGGAATTGAACGCGTCTTTCTCGTCTTTCGTTATCAATCACCGCCACTTTTATTCTTTCCCCAACATTTGACCCTTTTGTCCTGGAAGAGTCCCAGTATTGCAGGCCACCACTGTCTGCCCGCGCTTTTATACAATCCCCAGGTGAGATGTTTCACTCTATCCCTACTCAATGTCCTTTTACGAGTCAAAAGAAATACCGGCTTTGGTGTAGTCATTATCCAAGTTGACAAGGAAAACTACGGGATGTAGCATAGGGACTTCCACATCGTTATCTTGTCATTGATAGTGCCACATCAATGGATCAACGACCTTTCCGCCAGGGAAGCTGAGCGGTGACCGAAAGCCTCTAGTTTTTATCTAGAGCTGCCTGCCTACATCCGATCTATACCATTTGCACTATAGCAATCTTGGTCAGTACAGCCTACATTGGGGTTCTCAAGGATAGCCTTTTCCATGCGCCCAGGAATGTTGGAAAAGCCGAGTGGGATTCTTTGGTCACAGGATGTCGAAGCTTGATTGCTAGCCCAGAAAATGGAAATGGTTGGAAGTGGGATACGTTCAACCCCCAAGGATTTTGACCATCAGGCATTCATAACCTTGAGCTTTCCAGGGTCTTATGCGGAGGCACCCCAACTTGTCACATCATCCTTCACTCCCCTCGGTGTGGGACTGCCCGTGCTTCCCCTTCCCTCAACATTAAACCCTTTGACAGCCTGTTCCCATGATAGCACCTTCGCCTTTGCAGTTCCGCACCACAAGGCACCTGAATTGGTGGCTGCCGTTCAAAAGATTCCTGCGGCCTTGATTCTTTTCTTTGACTGTCTGCTGCTTTTACCTTCTACGCCGCTGTTCTCTCGACTAAGCTAGAGGTAAACCGCATTAAGCGTCATGTTGACATGCGGAACGCGTTACAGGATGAGAGGCTTAGCAGACGGACAGCGGAAAGTGTTGCTAAGAGTAGCGAGTCTTTCATTCGGCCTAAAAGCCAGTATTCCCCTTAACATCGTAAGTACGGCAGTCTTCTCAGCCTCCCCAACTTCTTCCATTGCGTTTCCCCGCTGCGGAGTCTATACAGAAGTATCGAAGCGGTTGACTAGCGATCTGCCTGATTCTTTAGACGTTTTCTTAGTATCCTCCGTAGACCATCTGGCTCGGGCGTCCCATCCCTGCCACTAGTCGCACGGCAGCTTACCAAGTGCATCCACGTGCTTCTTTATTATCCAGTCGTTAGACGGAGCGAAGCCCTCAAATAGTGACTCTTGTCCAATGATATCCCAGACAGTACATGCGAGTGCCCATACATCATAGAGAAATGATAAATGCTCATCGGGCAGAAGGTATATCTCCGGAGGCGCAAGGATACAGGGCGTATTCCAAGGTTGGAATAACGATTTTGAGTAATAGATGGCAGAAATGACTCTCCAAAGTCATTGACAAAAGTTTTAGCTTCAGAGAGGGTCAAAAGCTCACTTGCTTTCCTTAGCCAAATGGGAACAACACCGTGAGTAGGGACTCCGCCGGAAAGTGGCTTGCCATCAAGACGCACAATGGGCTCGACGTTAGGCTGCCCGTATTTTTGGTATAATTCTTTGGGTAAAAGTTCATCTATGCTGTCCGGCAAGCGAAACAATATGTTCCCCGCATGGAGGTCTGGGGCAAAAAGATATGTGCTGTAAGTGTTCTATTTATGGGGAACAGCCTAAGTAAAGTTGGTGCTGTTACAATTCCTCCCTCTCCACCATCCAATTCAAGCATTACCATACTACTTGGAATAGTAGCGACCGGTCTCAGTATCATGGATCATGCCACTCTGCACGACCTTTCCATTCTTGAGGAAGCCGTTCTCCACGATTCCGCCGGCGGCCGCATTGTCCGAGTTCCGTTGCAAATGGTTCTCGCCACTCTTAACAGTGAAGTTGGCCAGGGAGATCTCCTCAGCATTGCGCTCCTTGGTGGTAGGCAAGCCGAAGAAATGAGCTCCGACTTGCTCTGGGGTGATGTGGAGCTCAAAGTATCCACGGTAGTATCCCTCAGACCACTGCAGCGACTCACTGTCAGTAGCAATGATCTGGGAGATATTATTTGCTGCAGGAATAGTGGTGTTCTGTCCGAATGAGGAGGGAGAGCTGACGGCCGTTCCGCCGAATTCCACACCGATGGCGCCGGCCCCAGTGCTGGAGTCGTAAGGGGTGTGGTCGAGCCAGGCCAGATCACTGACCCAGTTGACGTGGGTATCTCCCGCGATGACGATGTTGTTTCCAATTTTGTTGTCGTAGAGAGTCTGCAAGGTTCTGTTCTTGCTCGCCATGTAACCATCCCAAGCATCCAGGTTCAGTGATTGTTCGGGTCCCATAGTGGCTGACAAGTTCAACTGAGAGAATACTGCAATAATCCCGTTAGTGTAAGCTAACATTGCAGGTTTTAGATCAAGAAAAGCGTACTGATTTGGCTGCCGAGGAGACGCCAGTGAGCACCACGGTTGGCTGACTCAATCAGGTTACGCTGCAACCAGTTCTCCTGACGGCTTCCCATCAAACTGCGACCGGCGTCATCTTTGATCTCGTCGATGTAGTTAGTGTTATCGTAGGTATCGGTGATGGAGCGGTCATATTGTCTGGTGTCCAGCATGATCAGGTCCACCAATTTTCCAAGCTTGAAGTTTCTCCAGATGCGAAGGTTATCGTCCATCTCGACTTGTCTAGACTCGATTAGCACGTACAACTTGGTACTATTCACGGACGACTCACCTGATGGGCATCCACTCGAAGTAAGCACGGACGGCGTTCATCTTACGCTGGTCAACGGAGACACCTCCGTCCTGAACAAATGACTTCTCGTCGTTCTTAAGCTCCGAAGAGCCATCCCGGTAGGTGTTATCGGCCACCTCTGCTGCAATTAGAACCCAAAACAGACCTTTTGTAAATGCGATAGGGCCATACCGTGGTCATCCCAGACAGGAATCCAAGCAAAGTTCTGATGACTGGCAAGCAGGTCCAAGTCGGTTCTGTAGGTGGCAAGGCGCTTGCGGTAGTCATAAAGGGTGAGGATGGTTCGGTCCGGCAGAGGGATGCGTCCCATGCTGTTACCCCAGCCACTGAAGCGAATCTTAGCTGATGTGGTCGACATTCTCGAATCAATTCCACTTACTAGTCACCATTCTTGTATTCGTAGAGGTAATCACTGTATATAATCAGTCTGAGGCATCATGCAAATATCAAGCGCCACTTACCCGAGATGGACGACATAGTCCACGGAATCCTTGCGCACAGAGTTTCCGTAGGCATTGAAGAAACCGAATGCTATAATTTCTGTCAGTTCACATACACATAGACACAGGTCGATACGGAGACATACGGAAGTTGGCACAAGAGTAAACGGCCAAGTTGACCTGGTCGACCTCCTGCTTCGAGTCAGGAGCCGTCTTGGTTCTGCCAACCGGGCTCTTGTTGTCCGAGTTGCAAACTTGGAACTGATAGAAATAGGTGGTGAATGGCTTCAACTTGGATGCTTCGACCTGGTAATTCAATGAGCGAGTTTCCCGAGTTTACGATCCATAAACAGCTTGCTTACCTTGACAGTATAGTCAATGTCGGAACTGGTATACACAGTACCTTCCGCTGCAATGTGCTTGAAGCTCTCATCGTTAGAGACTTTGTAATCTAAGCAAATAGGAGCATTCGACACGGCCACCTGCTCCTCTGCGTCTTCATTCCCTGAGTAGATCGGGACTGGGTTGTACAATGGAACAAGACCATGCGTAGTGCTATTCGAGTGAACATCATCGAAAGTCGGCGAGCAGCGAGTCCAGAGAATCACTGAGTCTGCATAGGGATCTCCAGAAGCAACGCCATGCGTGAAGTGCAACTTGGATGGGTCAAAGGACGATCCGGGGACCCCGCGTTTCGCAACACGGTGAATGGAGACACCGAGTCCTGGATGGTGCTCAGAGGGACTGCGGTAGTTCAGATTACCTGAGTAGCTCGCAGTGGCTGCGGCTGCAGATGACAGCACGAGAGACCAGGAGAGCTTCATTTCGGCAGAAACGAGTCAACTGGAAGGTAAGAAATTGAGAAGTCAAACTGCTGAGGTTGGCTCAGTGTCTACAATCTAACAGGCACTTGACTGTCTCATATATAGTTTTTTTTAAAAAAAAAATGCAGTGGTCTCCATTTTCAAGGTATAACATTCTCACAGCCACCACGCGGCATCCAACATTTAATCTGGCGTCTGTTATGATCAGCGAATCGGAATGACCAACGACAGCATGACCTTGCAGCTCGCCAGGATCGACAGGCACATGCCTAAGTATGTACAGAAAATATCCAGTTCTCGGTTGTATGGTTCAGGAACGTGGTGAGCCACGTGAAGCTATAAGATCTATTCACTGGCGGAATGGACGGAATGCCAAGTGCCAAGACATTGTCGATATTTAGCCAAAATCTTCAACTTTAAATCCCACAGATATCCCTGGGGCTGTACTTCTGATTAAATTAGTAATTTAATTAATGTAGTAGGATGCCGGGACTATCCAAAGGGATCTTGGAAGCATTGAATTAACAATTTGACATTTTAATATCCGATTGACTGCCGATTGACTACAGACGAGTTGACGTGCGTGTTGGAGCTACTAACCAAAAAAGGAAATTCACAGTTTATATGGAACAGGGTCTTGACCCTTTTTAACATTGCTTGATACCTACAGCCCTTTCCACTCCATCACGACAATCGATTTCTTCCCTCCTCCCTTGTTCGGGCTTACTGGAGCCCAGTCCTTCAATGTGCAAATATCCTCGAAGTTGTTCTTCTCCATTACTCTCCTGCTCCCCATATTCTCGGCATAAAAGCTGCCTCTAAGAAGATGAAGGTTCATCCGCGGGATAGCCCAGTCTCGAATGACAGTGCGAACAGCAACACTCATAACTCCCCGGCCGTGTTGAGTAGGAGAAAGATAGTCTGTTAACATTATTGTTAGCAATTGAGCTTGAGCCTCACTGGGGATCCCCATACATCCTATACACCAGATGATATCCTTGTGTCCCGTAGGCAAGTCATCATTTTGCTTTTGTGCCAGCGCACGCTCCGAGCTATCGGGTGGCAACTCATAGAAAGCATACCGCGCTAGTGTAAAGTCTCCGATCCAGATATCTTGAAGCGGGACGCCCGTCGCAGGATCTCTTTCTGTTACTTCGCGTATGCAGACGAAAGGGCTTTTATCAAAGAACCCCGGTTTCTCTTGGTTCTCTTGGTCATTTGAACCGTCACCCTGCTGACTGTCCGATGTTTCGAATTCTTTTTGCAGAGTAGACACGACATCTTTGTGTTCTGCTATTTTCATTTTGATCCAGTCCACGCCGTGCTCAGGCAGAAAAGGGTAAGGCGGCCCTTGTAGCCAGGAGTACACGCGTGAATCGTTGAGAACTTCGGTCATCACAGCAGACGTCTCCTCGATCTGGTGTTCACGTTGTGGGGTGATGATGATGTTTGCACATGGTGCTGGGAGTTGGAGATAGGGCTCTTTGGTGAGCGGGTTATAGTGCACAACCATTTTGACAAAAGCCGGACCAGTAAGAGTCTCAATTGGAATATCTATACTAATTCCAGATGTTCATTTTATATAGGCTCGTATTTTAGCTACACAAGGCTCCTACAGATCTTTGTGAGTCACTCGGCAAATGAGAGCTAACCAATTATGGGCAACACCTAAGTTAGCTCGATGTTAGCCTGTATACGGGGGGGTTTTTTTTTTCACCCAATTTCTTGGCTAACTACTGTCTCTCTTTTTGTTCTAATAGCCGTGCAATAATATCTTGGCCGAACCTACACAAGGTGACTCATAACGGAATGAGAATACATACCGGACACCGGTGTACTCGCTTACCTGGAAATGGTAGCTGGGCCGAGCGATAGACTCAGCAACAGAGGAATAACCAGAACAAGACAAATTGGCGGAAAGTTCGAACGCAGCCGGTTCAGACCCTCTACCATCGCAGACTCGATAATGGCTGAGAATGAAAGTGAATATCATTAGGGATGCAAAGACAAGCAGCAGAACGTAAATCCAGATAGCAAAGCATAGAAGCCCATGGTTTGCTGTGTTGTCTGGCATACATTTGTTTGCCCTAGTTTATTGCCGTCCATTACTGAGCGTTTCAATGCTATTCGAGCCACCACTTACTCTGATTTCCGGTTGGGTATGACGTGAAATATTGAACTCAATGGTTCGAACAAAAAGGCGCTCATCGATTTATGTCAGCTTCTGCGGATGCATTGGGTCGGAGTAGTGCAGGTAAGTCGACGATGAAGCATAGCTGGAACCTTATAAACGAGGTATACAATATCTATATACATTTGTATGTGGGTAACGTCAATTAGACAGTCTGACCGGAAGGCTGAGAAAATGAGAGCGCTTCATGATGTTCTATTATACACAGACCCCAGGTGTCACTATCTCGAAATAGCATTGTACTTCCACTTGGGTATATGAATGTTAATTTACTGGCACCCGACTGGTTAATTGCTCCAGACGTCCTGCCAAGGCTCGATGTTTGCGCATGACCTCCTCCCATTCGTAGGCCACATCTTCGGTATCTTCCTCCCCGCCCAGTTCGGTCAAAATCATGCCAAAGTCACCACCAAGGCGCCCAAGGCTTGCGGCACAGTACAGAAGCTGGGTGAGAAGACTTTCCCTCGAACTCCGATCTCGGACGTTGGGAAGATAGGAGCGCATTGTATCCGTGAGCAATTGCACGAGATGCATTGGAAAAGTAGCCAAAGCCGGGGGGAGACGTTGCAAGGGGTCATCTGAGTGTGCTGGCTTTGACTTGGCCTTGGAGTGGGCGTCTGCACCCCGTAAACCTGAGATGGCAAAGTCGGATTCGGATTGTTCGGAGTTAAAAATATTCTTGTATAGCGAGACAATTGCAAAGCTCTGCTCACGGAAGATCTCGATGTATCTTTTTAAGTAGCGGTCAGTTTGCTGACCGCCGGACCACGAGGTCGTGTCTGACTTGTCCTTGCCACTGAGTCTCCGTTGGGTTTCTTGGTCCGCGAGCTCACGGAGGGGATCCAGAGCTTCAAGCGTCGATACCAAATGCGCCAGTCTGCAGATCAGGAAGATGGCCCCAAGAGCGCCTTCTCCTGTCCCGACTGCCCCATCGCTCTGGATCATATCTAGATCCGGGGCTACTCGCCGCAGCCAACCCACAGTTCGGATACCAGCTGCTAACCGCAGGTTCTGGGCTCGGAGCCCCGTGATCAGATTACTTGTCATGTCCTTCATAGCATCCTCCGCCTGAGATGCAACATCTTGAATCAATGGAGATTCGGGGTATAATGTTTGTAGCCGCTTGATATGTGCATGCAGGTCGAGTGCAGAGGAGTAGGTTGTAGAGGAGACACCGGTACCGGAGTTGACTGAGGCCGCGGAGACGGCTTTGGATAGCAGACTTGGTAGTTCCAAGATATCTGACAATCGGTCGACATTGCGAGAGAGCTGCATCGCTTTCTTCCGCCGTTCTAGGGCGGCATTGTCTGTGATTTTACTGTATTTGGTAGAAAACCCAACTGCCTCCTCGTCGAGCTTGGGAATGGCATCGCGTAGCTGTTGTGCCTCGCTGGTTAACTGTGGGATAGATGTGCATAGTGTGGACAGATTATCGGCAGAGGTAACAAATGCCCGGTGCGAACGGTTCGATAAGGCTTGAAGGGAGAGAAGGGTCGAGTGGGAGGATAGGGCGAGCGATGGAGGTTCTGTGGTTTGGAGAGCTTCGAGCGACAAGGTTGAGAGGCGAGTGAGATATTTGTCGGTAGTTACATCGTGCGATTGAATTGGATCTAGATGTGGAGCGAGTAGCTCCAGTAAGTCGGCCATGGTTGATGCTATTCGGAAGTTGCGTAAAAGAGGCGCCCTGAATGGATCACCCCCGTTGGCCCGTGCGGGTCAGTTGTATCTCCGACTGGAATGAACTTTTTTTCTTTTGCTTTTTGGAATTTTTCTCTTTCTCTCTCTTCTCAAACTATTTTCGCTTGAGAATAGACGGTTGTTTTGTTCGTTCTTTTCTTTCCTTTCTTTCCTTTTTCTCTCGTTGTCCTTACTGCAAATAGTATACTTCTACTAGCCCCTCCCCCGCATTCGCCCATTACATTTCCCCATGACCCTTCCACCATGGGAAAACCACGAGTAAGTCTCCATTTCGGAGTGATTGGCATGTGTCTTGACTTAGATTGACCTTTTTACTACTTATAGATGATTATTTTAGTGCGACATGCACAGTCAGAAGGCAACAAAAACCGCGACATTCATCAAACTATTCCAGACCACCGGGTGAAGCTTACTGCTGAAGGACATCGGCAAGCCCAAGATGCAGGCCGTCGTCTACGTGATCTCCTCCAACCCGACGATAAACTTCACTTCTTTACCTCTCCTTATCGACGGACAAGAGAGACTACCGAGGGAATCATTGAATCCCTAACCTCCGATACGCCCGCTCCTTCGCCCTTCCAAAGACAAACAATTAAAGTTTATGAAGAACCCCGGCTACGAGAACAAGATTTCGGCAATTTCCAGCCATGTTCCACAGAGATGGAGCGCATGTGGATGGAGCGGGCAGACTACGGTCATTTCTTCTATCGGATTCCCAATGGTGAATCTGCAGCAGATGCCTATGATCGCGTAAGTGGATTCAACGAATCCCTCTGGCGCCAGTTTGGCGAGGATGATTTTGCAAATGTCTGTGTTCTTGTTACGCACGGCTTGATGGCACGAGTATTTCTCATGAAGTGGTATCACTGGAGCGTGGAATACTTTGAGGATCTCCGCAACATCAATCACTGCGAGTTCCTGGTCTTGACCCATAATCCAGAAAACGGCAAATATACACTACAAAACAAACTTCGCACCTGGTCAGATCTTCGAAAAGAGCGAGAGCGTGAAAATGCATCGAAGGGACAAGTCCCGCCTGTTGGTCATGTCGGACTCACAGACCATATCCCAATTCGGCGCAAATGGGGTGGCTGCCCCGACGGCTGCACTCACGGCATGACCGCAGAGAGAAAACAATCGTTGCGAGCGAATCTATTGAATTCCATGCGCCACGAACATGGCTATGCTCAGTCCAGGCATGCCGATGACCATGCAAGCAGCTTCGGCTCCAAACTTCACAAGTCTATATCCATCGACGAGGTGGTATCGTCCTCAGAACACAGTTCGGCCCAGAATGATACCAGCCCCAAACTCAGCGTTCGTCATGTCTCCAACCCCCAACACCCACTTCGCGATGATGAAAATGGAGGCGCCACAAAGCAATACGATTCTGGCTCAGAAGCCCGGCCAAACATCAATCCATTGCATCCAAAACGACCAAGCTTACACGGGCTGAACCGAAATAGCGAAGACCATCTCCCCCACTTACCGCACTCCACATCTTCATCATCAGCGCACCTAAAGTACGCCCTTCTCCACCTTGGTGGCCGTGATGGTGGAGGGTCCATGAGCGGGGCAAACAGCCTCGCCCCATCCGACGACGAAGGTGACGACCACGTTCATCACCGTCACGCTGCACCAACATCTCCAGGCCTCGCCGCGAGCAATTTGTCCCATGCGAACCAGCAACACTTCGAATTCCCGCCCAGCGAGCAGACCCAACGGTCACCTCCCTTTCAGGAGCTCGAAGATGACGGCGATGACGAGATGAGCGGCAATCCGACCGAGAAATCGAAGAAATATCGCCTGCACCATCCCCATCATCATCATCATCACCACCATCACCATAATCACCACCATGTTTCTTCTTCCACCGATCAATCCGAGCACCGCATGGCCAATATTCTAGGCGACGGAGACGAGACATCCAACCACGCAGGATCAGAGAGGAGAAGACAGGAAAGTTCGTCAACGGATTCCCCATCTCATCTCCACATCGAGGAACTATCCTTAGAAGAGCAGCAAAAGCAAGATCAGAGTATCCAAGGGAGCATCTACTAATACTGTTCCGGTTGCTTTCCTTGATGCCTTAACTGCGTTATACGTTTGCATACTTCTCCTTCTCCTTTACTGGTTCTCGTCTCTTTCTTCTCTACATCTACTCTTACGACCCGCGATGACTGTCTGGATGAATTTTGATTACCCATTAGTACAACTGCATTTTGACATACCTTATTTCAGGTCGATGGCCCTTTTCTATGTTAGGCTAGAATCAAATATCTATCACTATAATAATTACGAGATCTGACTTATGGTTCCTTAAGTATCCAAAACTGCCGCATAACCCAAGAAGTCGCTAAAACCAGCAGCGGACGGAGAGGAGAGGCTCACTACTTAAGTAGAAGACACTAGGGATATTAATACGAGTCCTAGGACACACCAAAAGTTGTAGTCCCGACAAAGATAATAGTTTGTCGCTAATTTAGTGAAATATCTTCAAATAACTGAGCATCAAAAGTCACAGCCACGGACGCCATTAGCCAGGTGAACACATGACCAATGGAGACGGGGACATGTGACGGCCCTGGCTCGGCGGCAGCGCCAAACGGCAAAGAGCAGATAGATTGAATCCAGTCAAAGAGAGCAGACAAATTCAGGTAGACTACATGGTTGTCAATCGCAGGGACTGACTGGACTCTCAAAATGAGATCAGACAGAAGATGCATCCAGTGTACCGATATCACCCGGATACATGCAAAGATGCCATCGGGTGAGAAGAGACTCCAAGACAAATCGATTTTCATCCGCGTCACAAGTGAGGAGAGAGAGAGGTGGAAGTGATGGAATATATCATGCAGCTAGAAGGGTTGGAAGGATCCTTGAATTGTTGACCTTATTGATTGGAGAAAGGCTCGCCAGAGAAAGATAAATCGAAGGAATCGAGGGGGAAAAAAAAAAAGAAAAAAAAAAAAAAAAGTGAATGGGCAATTGAATATTGAGAAGAGAAGTGAAAAATGATTAACGTCGGGCACTGCATATAGCGTGGCGAATGGGAATAATGTACCGAGATGAGGAAGTGAAAAGAAGAAAGCACTCTATGGGTAATCACCGCGAGACAAAAATGCCAAGCATAAAACAAAAGGACCAAGGATATAAACCGAGGTCGTGGGTAATAAACAAAGAAGCCAGATTTTGGGGATTCATGATAGTCGTGACTGCGGCCCCGGCAACCTTTTGAGTCAAAGATCAAAGACCCAACAATGAGGTTGTATAAGACTCGATGAAATCAAAGTGATATCAATATAACAAGTTCAGTCGAGATTTTGCATCTTGGGCTTGCCGGGAGCATGCCAATGTCCGCTATGGGAGCGTCTTTTTCCTCTTACTTTTTCCCCTCCTTTTTTTGAGATTTTTTTTCGCTTTGCCAAACGAGAACCAGCGGGCGCGAACAGAAGTACTTTTGGGAGACGCGGTAGGCCAATTGCTCAGAAGCAGGTGAAGCTAAAGGAGGCAAAAGGTCGAAAGGCGCAAGGTTGAAAACAATTCAAGCAGAAAGAAACGGTATCGAAATAAATCCCATGCGAGTCGCCCAAACGAACGTTGAAAGAAGTCTAGAGTTGCAGTAAGAAAAAATTCAAAGAGGCAGTAAGACCTGTGGTCTTGAACCGTTGACACCGTCTGTTCCATCCGGGGTCGTGGACAGAGAACATGCCAAGTATATCTTCAACTAGGTTGCGATCATTGGCTGGTGCATGGAGGGGAATGCACTGTTGCACATATAGTGTTCGATATGCTTGGCACAGTAGGTGCAGCCGCACGACGAACCATGACCCGTCCAGAGACTCTGTGCGAATGGCAAGCCATACGCCGGAGTGTGGTGGTAGGATGGGGGCTGGGATCGAGATGTGGGATGAACCATGTACTGTGAGGGTGCGTTCCAGCCTCGCGAGTAGGGCGGAGGCGGAGGCGGGTTGGCGTAACCCCAAGGGCCAACCGAGTAGTAGTCTGGGGTGGTGGGGCCACTGGAAAGCGTGGAGGGAGGCGAGTATTCGGACGCGGTCGGGTTGAGCCAGGAGTTCTCAATTTGCGAGCTGCGCTGGTACTGCGGCGGGATGGGGCCCTCGGGGGACATAAGGGGTTTGGTAACAGCCTGGCCGCGGATCACGTTGGTCTCGAGAGGCGCCAGAGTCTGGCGAGACTCCTGAGCCCGAGCTGTTGCCTTGGTCCGCCAGGTATCCCAGTGCGCACGCCAGGAGGCGAAACCATCCTGCTTGTCGTAGATGCGGTCGTGAATCTTCCAGTCGAACGCGAACAGCCATTCCAATTCCATATGGTTCAACTCAGCAACGGGGATGTTGCTAACCTCAGCCCAGGATTTGTTCTGGAAGGTATTGTCATCAAGGAACTTGCTTCCCAGCAGAAGAGCCACAGTCAACATGCGATAGACCTGGCTACTGTCTGTCTTGGTGAAGGTGCGTTGAGCTGACAACAGGCGCACACGGCTGGCCAGATAGAAGAGACCGAGCAGAATGGTAGAACTTGGGAGGCGTGTCGAGGACAAAATCTGAAAGACGTATTTCCGAAACTGGGGGGAAACCGAAGATCCTGGGTAGATGCTTCGCACGAGGTCAATATCTGCAATGGTGATGTTGGTCTCGAACAAATCATACATTCCCTGAGCCATCTCTGCCACAAAGTCGGACATGCGATCCATCTCATAATCCAGGTGAGCTGCAACACCTCCAGTTGCCTTCTCCTCCTTGCGGGGTTGTTCGAGCTGCTGTTGCATTGGGGCGGCTTCCTGTCGGCGGTATTGAGGCGGAATCGTAGCATCCATGGGCGGAAGTTGAACGTTGCGGATTGAGGGCAATCCAGCGCCAACCATGGGGTTGAACATGGGCTGCTGGTTCATCATGTGATGATGATCGCGAGCAGTGTTCATCGGATGGGCGGACTGGGGGTGGAGATTCATCGAAGTGGGTTTGCCGTAACACAGAGACTGCGAATACTGTTCGATGAACTCGTTGCCGCTTTGGTGGTAGCGAGGAGGGAATCCTGCATGACCAACCGGGTAGAATGATGGGTCTTCCATACGACCACCGTTGACATGGGGAGGCGTAGGCAGGCCATGGTGGCCTGGGACGAAGAAGGACGGCATCTTAAGAAGGAGAGACGCGATTACCAGTTCAGGACGGAGAGCTAGACGTATTCTATTGCCAGAAGAGGCGAGAATCAGCACGCAAGGCCTCGGGGGTAGGCAAGAGCCAGATAGACCGAGAGACAAGAGTTAAAAGAAATAGGGAGACGAACCGTCTACTCCACCAGATCCTGATCCTGGGGGGGGAAAGGAAGAGGAGAGCGGTGCTCAGCGAGCGGATCGCTCTGTCGTTTTCCTAGGAGGCAGTCTCTAGTTGAATGACATTGAGGTGCGTTCAATGATCCAATGGACAAATGGCGAGTAAATGAGAATCAGAAGGAGCGTGGCGAATGGTGAACGATACAGTCCTCGCTTGAAGTGTCAAAATGACGCAACCTGTGAGGGCAGGTGACAGATCACACAATCCAGTCAATTCAAATCGCTTTGATAGGCGAATAACCAGTTCGAAGCGAAGCGGAAGAGCCCACGTAAAAGGGTGAACTGAACGCGCTGGGAGAAGAGCACCGGTGGAAGAAAAATAAATTCTCCACGCGTAGACGCAAACCTCACAGAATGAGGTGATCAACGACACTTAGTGAAAAGCTCGTTGACACGGGAGAAGATTGATACAGAAAAGAGGTTGAGAAGAAGGATGAAGAGAAGAAAAGTGTATAGGGGCGTTGTGTGGGAAAAGGTCGTTGGGTTGCCCCGGTAATTTTACATGTATTTGAGATACAAGGAAGGAGTCACTCGGCCCACATCTGGAAATTCTAAATTTAAAAAGTTTCGCACATTGTGTCTCTACTAGTTAGTATCAGGTAAATTAGGCTTCTAGCTTATATGAATATGTCCAGGGGTATACGGGAGTATGAATAATGATTTGAATGGAGTTTGGCATTATCGTCAGTTCTTATTGGATTTTCTTGAATCACTTTTTTTTTTCCTTGCCCTTTTTCCTGTTTTTCCCTACTATACGGAGTACAACATAAGAAATCCACCCGTTCAATGTTTCCAATGAGTTTGGAACGTGCACTGTGGACAGTGCAGGTATCATGTATGGTACTGTAAGGTTCATCATCGTAAAGAAAAAGGCCCTAGACCCTTAAGGCAAATCCGGTGATGCAACGCCCGTGTCACTGGTTCTCACTGGTTCTCCCGAAGTCACTGGTATTGTATTGAGCTTTGGGAAGTAAAAAAAAAAAAGAAATAGAAATAGAAAAACTAGAAAGTTGCTCCACTCCGGCCAGGGCTCTTAGTAAGCTCAGTTCTACCCCGGCCTCCTACCTAGGTAGGTGTTTCCAAGATTCAAATACTTTTTTTAATTTTTTTTTTAAAAAAAGGTAAAGGGTAAATAGTTAATATTAAAAGGAAAATATCCTACCTAGGTATGTTAAATGGCAATCGTTATTATATCTATAAAAGATATTCTTAAAACAATTGAATGCCGCATTCCCTCCGTTGCTTAGCCTACAAAAACCCCCCCCTAGTGCTACCTACGGACATGTTCATCCGGACTCTTCCATACTCCCCATACAAACGTACTCCAAATATGTATCACTACTGTGTACAGAGTACATACAAGGCAGGCACTATATTCAACAAACTAATAACCTTACAGCTGTTGCCGGGTCATTTACTCCGTACTATCCCTCGACATGCAATCACACGCCTATTACCCCGTACAACACAAGCAAGGACAACCGAGACCATGCATCTGACAAGCACTCCATATACAGAGCACTCTCCTTATGTAGCTCTTCTCTCTAGTCTCTGACATGTCAGACAGTTTAACTGGCCGAGGGACCGGGGCTCTGACTCACCGTAGACAATCCGCCCTCAGAGAAAGTCAAGGATTATGATCCCTGCAGTCTGCATCCTAACATGGAGTAGTGTGCTGCATGGGCAGGTGTAGGTAATCCGTACATGTACTTACTCCTAGAGGTAAAGATGGTGTTTTGACAGATACTTATCTGAGGTACTGACAGCCTTACTATATTTATTTGCCTAACTGCTTAAATGGCGCATACATCTGCTACATGTTAAAAGCCCCGCATATATATTAAACTCATTTCCGTGAGAGGGGTCTAGAGATACTATTATTAATCCTTAAATACTTAAAATACTTAAAATACTTAAAAAAATATAACACCGAAGACCGGACTAATAAATTCAAGTCCCTCGGACCTCGTGCCTTGCCATGCTGCATTTTCGAGTTCCTCCGATTTTCAGGGTACCACGACCTAAATGTACAGTACCTGCTTACCTTGGATGATATAGACAATAAATATACCAGATGAAACCAAACAAAAAGAAAAAGAAAAAGACGGATAACAGGATAACATGACCAACGATGCCCGACCGGCTACATTCGGCCTTTTCCCTGAAACAGCATTGAAAACATCTCCATATTTCCGAGCTGCAATACAACAGATTCGAATGAGAAACTTCCAAACTGTAATTTCCCCAACCCCGTAAACTAAGGGGAAAATCGGGAAAACCAGGCATAGCACCCCTCCCTTTTTTTTTTGAGAGGCGAATAAGAGGACACAAGTACATATGTTGTACAAGGTTAATAGCTAATGACATTGAGCAATTTGTCATCGTGGTCTATGATTTCTTCCAAGATTGGTTTATTGTTATTTCTGTTTTGGGTTGTTCTTACATATACCCCATATTGTTTACAGCTAAAGTATAGGTGACTGGTTTGCCAATGTGATTGTTTTATGCCCAGGTGAGCGTTCGCGCTTTTACGTCAGGCGTCCGGGTCATGCCTGGATTGAAAACATACATGTGTAGGTAGGGGAAAATAGGATTCACTAATTGGCTCACTACACTGCCTCGAAATGGGCTGTGAGAGTATCGAGAGGCAACCAATTAGGAAGGCCCGTACAAAGGCCATTCTCTTTTATCAAATATAATTGATTTTTATATTTTTAAATATGTTGTAGAATAAAATCGCAAGACTTCTAATACTACATGAAGTGACTTGAAGGATTGTTCATGTCTTTGTTTGGGACATCGGAAGCTCAATCGATGTATTGTAAGTACGTACCTTAGACTCGATCCTCGAGGAAGCGCCAAAATCCATTATAATCCATGACAAAAATATCCAGAAAAAGAGCAATGTACTTAAAGGAAAAGCGCGACAGCGGAGATAGCACCAAGAACAGACAGGACGCTGGAAACAGTGAAGGACGAAGCACCGTTAAACGCAGGTGATGCACTTGCTGAGCTGCTGCTTTCGGTAGTAGAACCCGAACCTGTGCCTGCATCTGCACCTGCACCTGCGGCAGTAGAAGAGGAAAAACTTGACCGTGGCTGAGTGGATGCCAGTGAAAATTGAAGGCGTAGCTGAGCTGATGCGTGTGCGTGTGATGCCGGGCAGGTTGGAATGGCTGGCATGATTACCGGCAGAGACGCTAGAGCTAAAGCCGGGGCCAGAGCCGGTCGAACCATCACCTTCAGCTTCACCCGGTGCCATGGTGGTCACGGCAGTGTTGATGGGGACCGAAGTAGTATTGGCAACGACGGTCTCTGTCGTGGTATGTGTTGTCTGGTCGCGGGCTGGGCAGTCAGTCACTGTTGCCGGGCACTGGGTTAAGGTTAGGGTTCGGATCGACAGAATTGTTGAGATCGTGTAGTCTTTGCCATCGCCAGATGGGCCGGTAGGGCTGGATCCTTCGGTAGTGGTCGTTGCGTCTTCAACGGGGCAGACAGTAGTCGAGACGACGATGGTCTCAGTGGTAATGTGAGTTGTCTTTTCGGTGGCTGGACAGTTGGTAACAGTCGAAAGACAGGCTGTGATAGTCGCAGTGCGGGTGGTGAACACAGTAGAAGTTGTCATATCCCGCGTAGGGGTTTCTGCTGGGGAGGTGATAGTAGGGTCCACGGTGGACTCAGAAGATGCTGGTGCTCCAGGGGTTGAGACTGAGGACTCGATGTCACTACTGGAAGCGGGGCTTACGGGCCCAATGATAATGGTTGTCAAAGTGATAGGGCCTACGGTGCTACTTGGCGATTCTGAGAACATGTCTGATGGAGACCCTGATCCCTCGGAACTGGAATGGCCCGACGGGGTTTTGATAGGGACCGAGACGCTGGTTGAGGTGGATGAACCGCATCTCTTCTCGAACGAGATGTGAGCCACATCCACTGTCGCGCCTGACATAGTCGCGGGGCAATCGATTAGGATGAACATGTCGACTTCTGAGTCAACAGCCGTCCATTCCTTGGAGATAGTCTTCCAGAAACCCGCTATGAGAGTGCTAGTGCCGGCATCTGCGCCATTGAGTAGGAGGTTTACGGTACAACTTGTACCATCAACACCTAAGCCGGCTGTCTGGCGGATATCGAAAGAGACAGTATAAGTCTCTTCTGCAATGGCGCCGGTAACTGTCTGGACCAACAGGGTCTGCGATTGGATAGTTTCGGCACCCAGATGTCTATCGAACGCGAGTCAGTTTATACTCTGCACGAAACTTTTGTTTGTACATATGGTTAGGTAGGCACGAACAGGTATCCATCGACAACTGCACCGCCCTTGACCGGCAGGATAGTCCACGCGCTGTCATTGAGATCAATAGTCTCAAAAGCCACATCCTCAATCAAGTTCTCAGCACCACAACCCAAGAGCGGAACTGAAGAGGGGGTTGTCTGAACAGGCGCGGTGATAGTGAGCGCAACAGCGGGAAGAACGTGGGCAAGCCACATCAAGTGGCTTTGGGCCTACATTTTTGTATAGAATCTAGCGGATATAAACGAATGGACGGGTGAATAGTCACCACGAAAGGTAAAAGAGAAAGTAATTTTGAACAAGTGAGTAAAACCAACATGAGGATACCGCGGGCTTTTAGGCCGGATCCCAAGTAAGATGCGCTGTGGTTGAACCTTTTGTTGCCAGCAGCCTTGTGGCGTTATCGCTCCACTTTTAAGCTGGCAATTTGAAGCGAGGATTGTCTCGTTCAAGACAAGACAATTAGTTCCTTAAGTTGGCTTGATTGAGGGATCAGGTACACATCAAATGAGGGCCCGGAATGTTGTCTTTCACTTAGGGCTTGGGATGTCAGGTAGATTAACCGTACCTTACCTAGGTAGTAGTTAGGTTTATTTCTAGACGCCATATTGCTCACTTCACATCCCTCAAACCGCAGGAGACTTTCAAAATAACTGACAGGGAATTGGATGGGGTGTACAGCGCCATCGGTCTATCTAGCCACGATTTGATCAGCGCTATAACCGGTGGGCTTTCCTGACCGTTTCATGTTCCCTAAACTGGCATGGGTCTTTCAATAGCGTGGTCTATTCTAGTAAATGAGCGCTATGGCCTATTTATAACCGAGAAATCCAAGAACTGACATAAATTCCGAAAACAATGCACAGACAAAAGACAGGGAATGCGAGGCGTCGGAGTTATAGGTTACCAACAACCAAACAGACCTCGATGATAGCCTGGGTGTCCCTATATATATGTATGTTATCCAGCCCCAAAACGCCTAGAAAAAAAAAAAAAAAAAAAAAAAAAAAAAAAAAAAAAA